>LUCM01006193.1:63494-99552 GCA_008360955.1 Fasciolopsis buskii
GTCTATAGAAAGGCAACATGGAACGGACAGAACATACATTTTCACAGCTTTGTACCGTTACAAGCGAAGAGGAACTTAATATGCTGTTTAGTTGATAGAGCAAGAAGAATATGTACGGACGACACAATTGAAAATGAACTTCGTTTCCTGCGGAGCGTATTCGTACAAAATGGATACCCCGAAAGATTCATAACTAAAACTATGGAAAAACACGAAGTAAGACAAAAAGTAATAGGACCAGTAAAGAAACCCGTATACGTTCGTTTGCCTTTCAAAGGTGACACCGAAGCGGAAATTATCCAACGGAGACTGTCAAGTTCAATCAGTGGAACATTCTTTGCTGCACAGTTAAAAACTGTATTCACATCCAAACCGATCATGTGTTTCCAACTAAAGGACAGACTGCCAGATTCTGCAGCCTCATTCTGTGTGTACTCATTTACCTGCTCCTGTGGGACCAGGTATATTGGCCGCACGACCAGGCGTCTGTCCGATCGCGTTCGAGAACACCTCTCGGCTTGGTTGAGCACAGGAACAATTAAGGAAATCACTAGCGCGGTGTGTTCACACCTTGTCGAGTCAAACCACTCAGTGAATGTGACAAGTGCTTTTCGCACCATCTACAAAGTTAGGAGCGGACAATCAAGAACTGTCAAGTGTCGCATCTTGAACACAGCCGAAGCCGTATCTATCCGTTTGTGTAACCCCCCTCTATGCGCTCAGAAACAATTTGTCCACTTGTCATTATCCAACAAGTGGTCTACAACCTGATCGTGTGACAAATTGACCAATTACACATACACACAGACGCATTCTTAGAGTTGTGAACTGATGTGAATGCAAACGGACAATTTCCCTTGAACCATCTCCAGACCATATTTAATGTTATGTATTGGCATGAATACGAATAACTGAAAACGAGCTTGTTCGCCACGTTGTGTTGTTCTCAATGTGTTCAGTGGGATTTTTCAAACGTTTAAATCAATTCCTCCCGATCAATCAAATCCGAACCAAATTATTCGTATCGATTTTCTGGTAATGACTGCCTAGTTGTCCAGTATCACCCTAAGTATTCGCGGCATATGAGCACAACTATAACGAGTCTGCAGGTTTTCCCTTTTTGCACACAAACCGATTCTTTTCTCCCGTTCATGGTCCTGTTTGTAGACGATAACCAACACCTCATCGTGGATGATTTCAGTCACACCGCGACACTTCCGTTTACCGTGTTTAATTTGACTGATCTATCAAGCAGAAGTAATCTCATCCTAGGTAGAGTTATTGCAAACTATTGTGTGTGTTATTCTGTCCTAAACTACGTGCTCCAATTCCAATCAGTGATCATTGTCTGTGACTTTTAAAATCTAAAGTTTATTCCCGAACAGATTTTTCAAGGAGTCCAAATAAGTCAAAATACTGTTGCCTAATTTTTATCGGGGAAACATTCTTCCTCAAACAGCCCCTTTTCAAGAAAATTCGTGGTTTTCTTTCGAGTTTGGAAATAGTAAAGTCAACTTTTTGTAGATACACCTAATCTATGTATATATCAAGGCCGAACTACGTAAGCAGTGTATCGAAAAATCAATGCGCCATGTATTGGTCTTCATTGTGAGTGATATAATGTTAATAACAGCGTTGTTAGTAGGTTTCGGCTACCGTGGGTAGTCTTTCTGTAGGCAAATTTTACAACCACTGAACTCTGACGGAACGTTCATATGACAACGGATGTTAGGTTGTCTGTGTGTGTGTGTGTCTGTGTTTGCAGTCTGAACTGTGTGACGGGTGAGAGATTAGTTGCCCTTCCCTTCATGCGCCATCGTGGTGTTGAGGTCAACTAGCATGGTGACCTTTGGGATGTTTGTTTCTCAAAAATGTTAGCGCTGTCCATACCTACGAAAGCTCTGCCCCGTCGTCCCGACTGATGCATGTACAGTGGGGGCTTAGCACCAGAGCCTGAGCAAACTTAAATTCAGTGCAGGTTCTGAATCCAAGTTGGAGTATTTTCTTACCAATAGTATGTTTCGCGTACGGATTGATGAACAAAATTTCCTCGGAAGCATACGACCGGTTTCGCGGTTATTGTCGCTCTTCAGGTATGCCTGCCAGGTACTCCCTGTCCAGCCATCCCTAGACTAGGGCGCTCCTTTCTTAGGTTCCCACTAGAGTACCTGGCAGGCATACCTGAAGAGCGGCAATAACCGCGAACTTGATCGTGTGCTTCCGAGGAAATTTTGTTCATCCATCCGTATGCGAAACATACTACTGAGAAGAAAAACCAATAATTTCGGGCCTTGTGTCCTCTTTCTGAAGGTTAGCCTTGCCTGACCGACGGGAATCCTCCGACGAATCACCATGTGATTCCAATTGGACTCATCATCCATTCACTCTCCTAACGATTCAAATAAGATTCTAGTAAGAAACCAATTTGGAATACATTAATGTTTCCATAATCTCTGTGGTGATTCTCTCCTAGGGCATGCAGAGCAATGGCTGCATCGCCCTCAAGTTTTGATAAGGTCGCCTTATCCGCAGATCTGCACTTTTCTTTCCTTCTGTGTTCTGTTATCCGTGTCATCAATTGTCTGCTGGTTTGTCCAATGTATTTTGCTGGGCATTCCTTGCAAATGATTTTGTAGATGCAGTTGTCTTGGTCTTGCACACCGACTTAATCTTTGCTGTTTGCTAAGTAGCGCTTTAACGTATTATCCATCCGGAAGAATGTGTGAATATCAAAGTCACTGAGGACTCTTCTTATTGCTTCCGAAGTACCCGATCTGTACGGAATTCCGACCGAGGCTGTTTTCTTTTTCTTTTCTTTCTTCGTTTCGGTTGGTGACATGCAACTTTCGAGTTGTTTTCTTATGAGGCATGGTGGATAGTGGTTGTCTTGCAAGATGTCGCTTTAGTTCTTCTTTACGGTCGATATTATCACTGCATAGCTTTTTAACTCTGCTGGCTAGCGAGGAAACAAGTGTCCGTTTCAAGCATTGTGGATGAGCTGAACTGAATGTGTGGATTTTCTATGAATGACGATACTGAAGTTTCGGGAATCACTGACTTTCAGTCGACAATTTAGGAAACGCTAGCGAATTACATCTACCAACAACGCTGTCTTAATAATATTATATTATTCACAATAAAAACATTCAGTCTAATTCTTGATATTTGCTGTCCTCTAGTTTTCTCTGTAGCATCTGTATTACTTCACTCGCACCGATGACCTTAGCGAGACGGTCGGAACACTTCTATAGATTAAGGGATTCTCGGAAAGTCAGATTTCGTGTAACCGTAATAGCAAAGGAAGTATAAAACGAATTGACTTGTCGAATGCAAGTCAATTGCTGACCAGGTGCAACAGTGGACGCCTCGGGCAAGGAATTCAGCTTTTGTGTGGAAACTGGTGAGTCGTACTGCAAATGTAGAAAGCAGCAGCCGTGGCACTTATCTGCCCATGTAGCGACACCGCAGTTTCATGGTTCCCGAATGAATGTACTGGTGCAACATCCTTCTCTAACGAAGAAGCGTTCAGACTACTTCGTTCAATCAAACTAACCACAAACCTAGATTTTGATGGCATATCCTCACTTTTCCTAAAGTACAGTGCTGCTTCACTCGCTGATGCATTCATTTCCTTTCATAAGACCTCCACATGCAAACACGTCATTCCGGTGTGCTGGCGATCAGTCAATGTTGTGCCCATCCCCAAATCTAGTAATTCAGGTATTCCAGCCAAAAATTTTCGTCCCAATGCTCTTACATCATGCGGTCTTAAACTAACAGAACGAACCATCCTGAATCGTCCAATTTCCCCTGTTAGTGTACCCGATGACCCTCCTCAGTATGCACACAAACCAAACAGGTCCATTGGGGGATGTTGTGGCTTCCCCGGTTCACAACATCACCAAATCCTTGGATGCATCCACCAAATCTGTCCCGTGCGCTTTCTTAGGTTTTTCCTCTACATTCGACTCTGTTCCACGGTCTTCACTTCTTCGTAAACTGGAACACTTCGGCTGTCCCAAGAGCCTCTTGGCATAGCTATCAGACTGCTCTATCAACAGAACTCAGAGCACAAGTCTGGGAAGAAACTAATCATGCTCGTTGGTTCTTCAAAGAGCTGTCCTTTCTTCTTATTTGTTTTCAACATACACCAGCAACCTGCATGCCAGTCCCCTGGACAATCGTTAAGATCTGCCGATGACATTGCCCTCTGTCAGTCGACATCTGGAACTGAAGATTTCCTCCAATTTTCCAACAACTTGTCTCGCACTCGTGATTCTTCTCGTCGCTTTGGCTTAAATCTTACTTCGTCAAAACTACCCGAATGTTTATCTACTTCTTCTCAGTCTGTTTAGCCCACTAACTTTTCTCTCATTAAGAACGAACCACTCACTAGGGTAGATTCTGTCAAGTACTTGTGGATTACTATGGATAACAACTTAAGGTGGTCCTCTCGAATTTTCAGTTGTGTAAAAAATCTTAGAAGACTATCATTTTACATAAAAAGACTGCGGCATTTCCAGGTCAAGCGACACAACATCTCCTTACGCGTTACCGGCGTGTTGTTCCCACTCTCCTCCATTGTTCCCGTCATTTTTGCTGGTTTACTAAAGAAAGACTACAGAACCCTTCGTCGTGGTTTGTCAATTATCAGTGCTGTATCTTACATACTACTGGAAGAACTTTGCATCAAACTGTGTGAAATGCCTCTATTCGCGCGTGAAAAATTTGCACATCAGATTTTATTGGATCCGGCCCAACTCTTATACAATGACATTTATAAATGCCGTTCTCATACCAAGACACGTTCAAACTTCCGCTCCATACACTCTCTCATGCATATCTATGGGAACTCAACTGTTCCCTATCTAGTGCGAATTCTCACCAAACGAGAACACATCACGACTGATTTTCTATGCAATCTCTCGTAAATTTCAACTAGTTATTATACGCTACGTTTTTTTTTTGCAACTTTGTATTTTGATGAGGTGGACTGATGTGGAAAAATCCAAGCAGTACAATACAGTACAATGTTTTTCAGGTCGACATAACAACCTCAGTGATGAAGGTCACCGATTCAAATCCACTGATCACCGGTCAACTTCCCCACACTTGGAAATCGACATTCGATTCTGTCATTAATAGAGAGCGCAAAATATGGAATAGTACATGTAAGTTTGATGTACAGGATAGGACCGGCAAACCATACAAACAACCTTTCGGCGTTTCCGCGATCCAGAGCAACTGGCCCCGGGTCGATAAGACAGCATCAGACGTGTGCTCACCTGACGTATGATTACGCGTGGTTTTTTTGTAAAAATCCGGACCGAAACACGATCTGTTTGTCTGAATTGTGTTTTTGCATTAGGAAATTTCCGTTATTTTTGTGGATTTTTGTAGGCATACGCAAGTGTGGAGCTTTCACAAGACATGACAAGTGTTATTCTTTTGACTAGAGCATCATACCTCGTAGTTGGATTTATCGAACGATTGATAATTCACGTGCATTGGTTGTTAGAAAAATCAGGGGATATTGTCTGGATCTTATTGATTCCAGTATTCGATCTCTTAAATTTGACGATCTAGTATGCCGTATCAATTTATTCTTTATTCAAATGTTTGCATTGAGCAGCCACGTTCCAGTTGTTCGAGATTTGTGGTCACCCATGACTGAGCGGCTGTGGCCAAATGGATAAGATTTTGGCGTCACGGGTTCGAGTCCTCCCACAGCCGGTCAACTTTCCCACTAGGCATCCTCCTGCCAGCCGCATTCCTCTTCCTGAAAAAGTGACATACACTATTATTTCATTACTGAAGGAATTAAAAGATAAAAGATTCTGGTAACAGGACAAAACTGAGTGATAAGCACAGACGGAAACAACTCTAAGAAGCACGTTTTCAAACACGGAAAACTTTCCTCCGAAGTGACAGTGTGGGTTAAAAGTATGACGACCCTAAGAACTAGACAGAAATATGTTCTGGCTTATCTGAAATGAACACATTTGGAGTTTAGCACGAAATCGATTTGTGATGTAATGTTATTTTGGATGCAGTCATTACATTCGGTAACGCATCTTCGTGGGTATCGGAGAACTAAAGTCTAATCTTTCTGCAATCGTAGGTCATCAATCAGTCCCATCTCGAAATCCATATAATATTCTTATTCGTATCTAACACGGACAACAAATTAGGCCGGACACTAAATCTATTTGATTATTCAAGAATGAGTCAGTCGCCGGTTTCCTATGCTCAGCACCGATGGGTCGATTCGACAAGACACTTCCTCAATCATCCCATTGGGCTCAGCTTATCAGTCCATGCAATGTATGTCCCGTTGGTACATTTGGGCTGATCTTAATTCAGATTACTGGACAGGACAGGTCAGTGCAATTTCCTGTTCAGAAGATACGACGATTTGGGCGGCTATTTCGATTGCCACCAGTAGCCTCGGTAAAATCCAACTAACATTCGGCGGAAACGGACAGTCGTATTCGGGGCGTTGATTAGTTAACTTAGACCTATAGTGTTGGGTTATAAATACCGATGAAATGCGAACAACCATATGACTGTCGGGCATTTGGATTTGTGAGTGATAATCAGGGAGATGCGTGTAACTACCTACGTAAGAAGTCTTGATCATAAGTTTGTTATCACTTGGCGGGAAAGTATTCAGACAGACGGACTGTTCACAGGTCTTCGTGTTGCATTATTAAATAAACCACACTATGATGCTGAGAACCCGAAACATGGTTTGATGTAAACTTAGCAATAAGCATTGTACGCGCCAAATAGAAAAGTGCAAATAGCCGAGGAAATGGTATCTCCAATAGCTGGTAGAACTGAAGTGGTATTAAGACCCGAAGTCGGGGCCTTAGGTTACCTGGTGAGTCCAGGGGGTTGAAATGAAATTCTAGTGGGAAAGTTGAGTCATGCTCACCGAATCAACGACCAAAAATAAGCAACGACAGAGCCAAGAATGCACAAGTTTTCCATGTGACAGTGATCTCTCCATAAAATACCGAGAGAGCCAGTCGATGGCACTGTGACCCAGGGGATGAGGGTTGTCATGGGTTGGAGATACGATGCAAGATGGAAATCCGTGGTGTAGATGCTTCGCGTACTGTTTGAATTGTTGTTATAGTAATACGAACGAAAAGAGACACGAAAAATCCGTACAAGAGAACACAAAATAATGTGATTTTTTATTTTCAAATTCCACTCTCCTTCTTGAACCCTGCCGGCAGGTGCTTCCATTTTCGTCGTTATTGCGGTGTCATCCTGCCTGATTCCATTCAAATCTCCCATGGGAAACAGTTGAAACACCCCGCATATACCCTATGCTCGTTTCGGCCAAACTGTGACGCCATATTGAAGCGAACTATTGGGAGGGTAGTGTCTTGGCCACAGAGCTGATCGAGTAGGCTCGCAACTGTCCATGGAAATTCAAAGTTTCAACGGTACAGCATACTTCTTTCTTCACAAATGTATGATGACGCTGGTAAGTGGAGAAGTTGCCTGGTGCTGGGATGTGTGGAATTCACTAGCCTTAAATCCAGTCTCCTCGATCCTATCCGTCGGAGCGGAACAATTCAAGTGAGTCATTTTGGCCGACAGATTTTATTTCAGTAGTCTATTCTAAAATTTTCGAAAATACATACGACGGTCAGCCGATGCTGATTGTAGTAAGGGTTCCGACAAAAATGAAATTACAAGCACTTTTTATGCCATCCGAATAAACCACGGCCTGAATGCGCGTCCGTATGGACAGACTGGTCAGAATGATTCGCTTCCAATAGGAGTAGTCGAATTTTGTTTTGTACGAGGCTATTGCACAACGATGTCCGTGGGTTTTCTCCAACGCTGATGGATACCACGGTCAGGAACCTATGAAATCCATTGATTTTTCATCTCCGTGAACAACAAAACTGGATGTGGAACTTTCTGAACCTTCAATGTTGACCGGAAATGTTTATCGTTCTAGTGGAAAGATAAAATAAAGTGAAAGGAATCAGTTGTGAATGATATAATGCTAATAACACAGCGTTGTTGGTAGATCTTTTATCTTTTAATTCCTTCATCAATAAAGTAACAATGTAAATCATCTATCAGGAAGGGGGCCGCGGCCAGCAGAGGGCTGCCGAGTGGGGAAGTTGGCCGGCGGTGGAGGGAAGACTCGAACCCACGACCTTCACGTCCAAACGCCGTGACATTACCCGTCTGGCCACCGCTCGATGATGGTGCTTTATACATGCAAAAAAGCAAGATCGATCGACAGTTTCATTGTGTCGGTAAAGATTTCACACTACTTGTTCGTGTACATCTTGATTCGAGGCTGCCGCCCGATACGACTATTCAGACGAACTTGAAAAACCTGAGACTGATTGGAAAGTCAAGTTCACAGAATAGGCTCGTCGAACGGGCAACCTCGAACTCCAAACGCCCGTCTGACTATGCTTCTCTGATTAATGCAACACGTACGACCGCGTTCCACCGTGGCCGACTTCATAGCACACACTTTTTCTGACAATTTCAACCACTGGAGAAAAATGGTCCGTAATTTTTCTCGCTATACTTGTATATTTGAAACAAGTTGGACGGGGACGGCAAGGAAGTGCAAATTCTTCGATTTCTGTCGTGTGTGTACTTGAACTAGTAATATGGACTTCAGTAATGCACAAATGCAGGTTGCCAATGCGTACTAGAATGACTCTGAACAAGATTATGCAGCTTAAGACAACGGGAATAGCGCACTAGTTGGGAAGTAGGCACGGAGTTTGTTTAAAAATCATGCGTCTATACACGTTTATATACAAAATAGGAGATACCATGATTGGTGGGATGTATTCCGTACTATGGCACTCGACATGCGTTTGAACGTTATGGTTTCGTGTCACCACCGTTCCCATTGGCAGGTTGTTAGTGCGAAGCATCACCAAATTGCATCACGTGACTTGAGCGTAGACTAACTGCGCACCGCTTTCTTCTATGGTTTGCCCTCGGCTATACAGTTGTGCATGGAAAACCACAAAAAATGGTTGGCCCGAACACTTGCCTTGTTCAAATCCGGTGTTTTAGATTTCACGATAAAAACTTTGACAGCATTTCCAGAGTGTCACATTAGCTCGGGAAGACAGGTCAGGATGAAAACATACACGACATCATTTTGCCCATTATTACACAAATGAAATGTGCTGTTTGACGGCTTTTTGTTTGTTCCGCGAAAACTTGTCATTTCGGGATGGGAGAAATTGAACACTTACAATATGGTTTGCATCCGTTTTACAGGGTGAACGTGTGAAGCTGAAATAGATAGATTTGCAATGGGCAAATAAAGCCTGTGCATGCTTCATCATACACAGACTGGATGTCGCAACCCCCCGAGTTGGATACCCGTCCTGAAAGCCTCTCGTGCTCTAAACAGCATCTGCTGAGAATATCCTATTCACTGCCTTCTCCGGATGGAAATATTTCTATCAAAGTGCCAGGAAGAAGAATCCCGCGGGTTGTTTTTTTAGGTCGACTGATCTTTTGTGGTCAGTCTCGGGGGAAATTGCCAAGTCTCCTGATCTCAAACAAACTCCCGGGGGTACTCGGGCACAGGATTTACAACATCGTCCGAAGGAGAAGTGAAATGCATAATCACTGGGTGACTCGCGATCAATCACGAGACCATCAAGTTGTCCTACTGTGTTGGATTGTTTGATCGAAAACTTTCGATCGGAGGCCCAAATCAATCCTCTACTTAGGTTTGAGCAACCGGACGACATCAGTTCAGTCCAATTTTTGCAGCCATTTTGCCCGAACCCAAATTTTCCCATTGGTGTTGTGGCCTGGCAACACAATCTACTCGAAATAGAAAAAAAGATGGGGAATATTAAAAGATAGACGGTACCGTGATAAGTAGAAAAAATTAACACGAGGGGAAGATTTTGAATATAAGAATGCAATTGACTGCGACATCAAGCTGCATCGCTTGAAGGAATCACGTGAATTCTAATGCATCGACAAACCATGAATCTCAATGGACAATCGATGCCGTTATGCAATGTTTCCTTTTCATTTCGCTTTTCTCTCTCGTTCATCGACTTCCTCATTCACCATGGGCGACAGTGGTCAGGCCGATAGGATGGAGGCATTTGGACGTGAGGGCCGCTGGTACGAATCCTCCCATCACCGGTCAACCTGTTCACTGGATAGCCCTCTGTTGGCCGAGGTCCGCTGCCTGAAAAATGGCGTGCACTTTCGATTTATTGATTAAAAAATGTAAAAAGGCAAAATATACACGAGGATCAGGTTACAGACTTGTACAATAAATAAGTCAGTGTTTACAAATATATACTTGGGAAAGTAATAGTAGAAAATATGTACGCGTTACAAGGACTGTTCGGGTTGGACAATGTGATTCGTCACGCGGATTCAACAATCACTCGACGGCGAAAAACCATGGAAAACTGAATTACGTGTTCGCATCATTTGGCCTGTTAAGAGTCGTCATCAATGCATTATCAAATTCCTAGTGACTCGAAGAAAATTTCGTTGCGAAAACCCGTGTCGGAGTGTCCGAGGATAGGAATGCTCGAACATGACATGACCGGGTAGGTGAGCAAACGCGACAACTGGTAGTAACCGCAAAACTCTCCGGTTATTTCCGGTAACATTCGCTTTCTCCCATCCATTTACAATCTTGGTCAAAACAAAAATATAGGAAATTGGATTTGCTATTGTTCAGTTGCATTAAACGAGTCGATCGATCGATCGGTCTGTCCGTTGTACGAGGACGTGTGCAGTTTAATGTATGCACTGTCGAAAAGATCCATCGCATTTCGGACTTTAAATTACACATTTTGTTTTGTTGAAAGTATGTGTTAGAAGAACGAAATGCTTTGTGGCACAGACACCACATAGCGGTGTGTATCTGACTAGTCCGTTCGGAAAAGACAATCAATCTATCAGACAAGATGTGATAAACAGACAACTTCAAATGGCAACGTGGGTGAAATTTCTTTTTTTTTATTTGTACAATTCGGTTTCCTGTTCACATACAGATCAGGTGACTAATTGTAAAACGAATGATAAACTTCCCGGCGGTTGACACACTTCGGTCACGTGCACCTTTCAAAACACAACTGATCTCGGTTATGGCCATTAATATGCAGGTAAACAGTTGTTTTTTCAGAAATGATAACAAATGGAGTCAACGGTATGCTCCTTGAGAGTGTTAGAATTAACATAACTGGACAATAGAGACAACTGGAGACAGAAAAAAATAACAATGTGACTACATGAGTATTTGATTAGAACAGATATTGGTTGCTCAGGTCAGTTGCACATTCGATTAGACAGCCTAAACAGTTACCGTGCTGACTACACGCATAATGACATGAGTGACAAAACAAATCGGTTGTACTGCATCGCGTCCTACCTGTTCAGATCACATCAATCGATTGTCATTTTCATGTGACCGAAATGTTGATTTGGAACTCACATTGTCCCCGACCGAGGACGTTATCCTATTCCGGTCAGTTGCAATTGGACATAAGACACACTCGTGTGTTGTTGTTGTTGTTGTTGTTTTTGTTGTTGTTGTTGTTGTTTTTGTTGTTGTTGTTGTTTGGAATCCGATACACAAAATCACAAATTTCTTTTGTGCCAGTTAACAGTCTACAACATTTCTACCGGCCCCATGTCATCTCTCGTCTGTTCACTCGTTAAGGTCATGGTACCCTGTGAATAGATACTGTTATTCAAGCATGAAACAGTCATTTTGGTTTACCCAATGGAACATGTTTATTGAAGACATATCATACTCGGAGATAAGTTTGATGAATTCATTTCGAAATCGAATTATGTCGAAATTTCCGCAGTTTAAAGACAAATTATCCTTATTTAAGGGCTTCGCAATACAAGTTACATCCGACGTTTCGTAGTTAACCGGTAAATTGTGACTCACGATTTGCGACTTGGAATCGATACTACGAATTGTTTGTCGTAGTACGTACCTCTTAAACCGACGTATCAACGTACCACAGTTGTTCTACTTGTCTCATGTTTCTTTGGAATCGTCACCAAGGCAACATATCAAAACGAATTACAGCCTGGTTTATTTTTAATAAACAGGAACATATTTTTAGAGAATATAATGCCTGACGCTAACATTGATCCGATGGCTGGAATACGCGTACGACCATCCTAAAGACTCTAACAGTTCACGTGTACATCAGCACCGTTTTTATGGATTGCGCGTGATCAACACGTGAACTTTCCCTAACCTTAGAGTTAATTATCGGATGGAGGACAACAGTTCAAGATCGACTAAGTTTAGAATCATATAAACATACAACTGTCAACTCAATTGTCGTGCGTGTGACCAGAACGTGAACCAAATCAGCGACAATCAAAATTCAAATTATTTAGTCTCCGGCACTGGGGGCGGGCAATTCAAAATTATTGATCCATGCTGTTGTCCATCTGAAACGGGAGGATATTTGGCAACAATTAACTACGCATATATTCCATCCAATAGTTAATCAATGAAGGTTGTATACGGTCATTTAGGGAAACATAGACCCTGAAGATGAAATGAATAAAGGACAAAGATGAATGAGGAATTTGAAATTCAAACTCTCAAACCATATTTCAGCGGACATAAGGAATCATATAGATTACAATGACCTAAACTCGAGAAAATGGAGGGTACCGGTTAGACATTACGGTCGGTTTAAAAAAATCAACTGCTAATGATACTTGCATTAGGTTTCAGATACCACAGAGAATGTCTCATCAACTCGTTGTTACATGTATGTCTAGTTGAATAAAGTGCATTCAGTATCTGAATGATTGGAAAAATAACCCCAGAAATAGGAGACCAAGTTCGAAGTTATTACTACTAGGCAGGTATACGCAACCGGTATGCCACTATCCTCATATTCACACAGACCAAATGGTATATATATATATATATATATATATATAAACAATGCGAAGGTTTACACTGAATTGTACTGTTCATTGTGACGTTTCGATCCAGACTAGGATTCATTATCAAATGTAAGTGAATAAGTCGGTGACCTGGGGCGCCTAATTCCACATGGCCTGGTGTGCCGTGTGCCTGTCCCTTTCTCCATCATCTTGTATTGGTGTCGCTTGGCTTTGCCAGGGTGACGTAATGTGTATCGATTTTCACATATCGACTGAACGGGTTGGTCGAATGGAGCGCTTCGTGGACCAAACATTCCTCGTTTTTTCTGACTCGTGCGATCCCTCTTGCGTTGTCAGTGTTGGCCGCGCGGCCCGTCTGTGTAAAATGGGTTTAAATCTGTGAGTTTGGATCAACCTGTTGTAAAACTAGTTTGTATTCATGTGGATGGGTGTAGAGTTGCTGGCCTATACCCCTTATCACACTCCATGCACAGAATGGCGTAGACCACTCCTGATTGATCGTGGTGGCCCACGCCGTCGTGCCCACTGAACAAGGCGGATCGAAGTGTCCCGACGGGTTTGTGAGCAATGTGCATACCCAGCAGTTTTAGCAGACGTTCTATAGCCTCTGATGTTTCCCGTTTACGTGGTACGGCGACGGTGTTTTATGTTGTTCTTCTCTTTCAGTTTTCTCGCTACCCCCGAGTGCGAGGGTTGATGAAGCTCTTAGGGTATCCGTTTGCTATGGAACAAGTTTAAGAGTTTGCTTCTTTCTGTTTTAAATATATTTTTGTTGTGCCGCAAAATGTGCCCGCTCAATGGAATAGGGTACGCACGCACGAAGCTCCTTAGCTGACGTTTTGAGCCAGTGCTGTTGTAATTCACTGAACGGTCAGTTGTTGTCGGCTTTCGATAGACTGTCGTTTCTATGCTGCCCTCGGCTTGTCTCGTGGTTGGAACGTCCTGGAACGGTAATGCTGTTTCACACACATTTCGACCCACTGGGCACAGACGGGCCACGAGGTCAACAATGACAACGCACTCCATTCAATCGATATGTGGAGATCGATATACATTACGTCACTCTGGCATTACCAAGCGAGACAAGTGTCAGACGATGGAGAAAGGGACAGACACACAACACACTAGACCATATGTAATTAGGTGCCCCAGTCACCCAATTATTCATTTACATTTGATAATGAATCCTAGTCTAGATCGAAAAGTCGCAATAAGCAAAGAAAACAAATGAATGTGCGTCTTCCCATTCATTTATTCAATATACAGCCTGAGTTGCAGATATTCTCACTAGTATATATCAGGTTGAAGCGAATACATTTTGGATTCATAATTCCTAACGGCCGCAATGGCCTTGCTGGATGGAAAGGCCTAGAGCCGCTTCGACACAGATGCGTAAATTCGAATTTCTCGCCATTCCACCCCCACGCACACACACGCACGCACCAGTTGCGCTTGCGTGCTTCGATCACCTCACGTGATTTGGGCGATAGAATCATGGGCATAACGTGAGATTCAAAATTTAAATTTCAAGGCTGAAGATAAAACTGAACGCGTAAAAACCGGCATATGCCTTAAAATGCTGGCCTGTCAGACCATCAATCCAATAGGCATGGATGATTTTGGTACTTCAGAGCAAAATAGGAGGAACGGGTTTTGTAATCCTTATATATATATATATATATATACATATATATATATATTACCACTTTGTACTCTGCTGACAAGTTCCAAATAGGAGAACGCTTAAATGCCGAACTTGGTCTAGTGTTGTATGCAAATGAAATGAGTCTATTGATCTGTAATCGGTATTGCTAACTTTTTCAAGTTCCGCCAGCTAAACATGCAATGTGACGGAGAATATACATGGTATTATTACTCTTTCAAGTTCGTATACCGCGATACTCAATTTTCTGCTACTCAGCTCACAAGTGACATGGAAATATGAGGATCTAAACTTGTAACTGCTTTTGTGTTATTGGCAAAACGAATTCGATAAAAATTCCAGGCACACTAGTTGGCAAACAAGCTTGTTTTCTGTGATTCGTACTCATGCCATTACATCACAATCTATTGGGGAGGATTGTTTTTAAGAGGGATTGGATTAGTCAGATAAATGTATGTTTGGCGAAGGGATTTGTGGTGTTACATGCATAACCTGAATAACAAGTTTGTAGTAGGAGATTGAATGTTTTCATGAAATAATTCACCATGTGATATGATCGCTCAACTCACCATAAAGAAACCATGGAAGCACGGTACAGCTGTTTCATCCAGCTTGTTAGGAATCATCATGAACAGTGCATATCCACCGCGCCCGAACTGGGACGAATGATGAATTATTTCATGAAAACATTCGATCTCCCACTACTAACACATACCAAGCAGCCAAGCTTTGTAGGTCATATCGAAAGCCTTCGTCGTACTTAGGCTACCTTCAGAGAAGTCATCTATGAGTAGGGGTCGATCGCTGTGAGCTAACGGACAGTAACCGTGCAAGTCAGTGACGGATAGGTGCAACGTGATCATGTAGTTAAGTTCAACAAACCGTTCAGAGCCTGCCCGGTAGCGTAATGGTTAAGGCGTTCGACTCAGATTCGTTCGTCCCGGGTTCGCGTCCCAGTTGGGGCGCGGTGGATATGCACTGCTGCTGCTGCTGATTCCTAACAAGCTAGATGAAACAGCTGTACAGTGCTTCCATGGTTTCTTTATGGTGAGTTGAGCGATCATATCACATGGTGAATTATTTCATGATAACCTGAATATACAAGAACGTGTTGTGTTAATTGTTTCGTGGTCTAGGGTTTGCATTAGGACGGAGGGTGGGCCAGGGGAGTTGAATGGCAATCACAAATTGACTAAGTGGGGAAAATGGAAGCCATTCTGAGTGACAAGTCGAAGGAGAGTGGTAAAACGCATCCGAGCGAAAAATCGCCGTCCAGCAACCTGAGGCGGTTGAAACAGAAGGGTATAATTGATTCGACCACATCTGAACAGATTCGGCCTACAAGTTATTTTGAGACCTATTCTCGACATGAGCAATTCGCCGCATCACGTTGTGGTAAAATGACTGGCTAGGTTGCTGGAACCTGTTAGACAGAAGATGGCAAGAAATTAGTCTTAAAGACACGTTTGAGCTTATCGACTCAGTGAAAGGGTTAAATATGAAAGGAAGAAGGGTGAGTGCTTTGTTTAGACGTCACCGTCCTTTTTACCAACTTTCCGATCACGGAAGCAATCGAATACCTCTGTGACTACGTCGATAACCCTGGCTTAGCGACAAGTCTTTCGATAGTGGACTTGAAACAACTAGTGTTCTTTTGTACCTACAACGTCCAGTTTCAATTTAACAATCAAATTTACCGCCAACAGGACGACGTAGCAATAGGGTCCCCACTCGGCCCATTACTAACCGACATTTTCATGGCAAAGCTGAAAATTGGGTCACTCGAATCCTAAAAACAAACCCTCTATGTATGCAAACGTTATGTGGATGACATCTTCTGTGTACCCATCCCCTCGACGGGAACTAATCAACTGCTGAATCAGTTCAATTTGGCTTACGCAAATGTGAAGTTCACAACAGAGATGGAGTCGAACAAGGAAATAGCATTTTAGACGTAGTATTAAGTCGTCGAGAAGACGGCTTAATTCGGCGATCAGTACACAGGAAAGCCACATGGAATGGGCAATACATCAACTTCCACATCTCTGTGCCTCTTAATGTGAAGAGGAACTTAATTAGATGTCTGATTGCCAGGACAAAATGAATATGCACAGAAGATACTCTTGGAGCTGAACTGCAGACTACCAGAAGATTATTCACTGAAGATGGTTTCCTAGTTAGATTAATTGATAAGACATTGGAGACAGAACAGGAAGTTCCTAGGAGGGCGACGGTGGAGAGAAAGCCAGTATACATATCTCTGCCATTCAAAGGTGACACGCTAGCAGAGATAGCACGACGAAGACTGACTAGCGCTATCAATAGGACATTCTACGCAGCCAGGCTTCGTATCCAGTTCAAATCCCGCCCCGTATGGTCATTACGGTTGAAAGACAAAGTTCATGATTCTGCAGCCTCGTTTTGTATCTATCCATTCACATGTTCCTGTGGGACAATGTACATCGGCCGCACGACCAGGCGCTTGTCTGAACGCATCCGTGAGCACCACCCGGCATGGTTAGGCACTGGAACAATTAAGTCACTTAATATGGCAATCGTTTCACATCTAGCACAGACTAACCACACCGTGAATGTGAAGCAAGCTTTCCGGACCCTGTATAACGTTAAGCGTCAACAATCGAGATTGGCAAAGTGTCGCCTCTTGAGCACTGCGGAAGCTGTCACAATCCGTCTTCACAATCCTCCACTTTGTTCTCAAAAGCAATTTGTGATTGCGCTTCAACTCCCCTGGCCCACCCTCCGTCCCAATGCAAACCCTAGACAACAAAACAACTAACACAACACATTCTTGTGTATTCAGGTTATGCATGTATACACCACAAATCCCTTCCCCGCCCATATTTGTATCTGACTAATGGCATGAGTACAAATCACTGAAAACGAGTTTGTTTATCACGTTGTGTTTTCTCAATGTGCTCAATGGGAATTTTCATGGAATCGACACATGCCAAGTACCAGAGCTGTATTCACAATTAATTGTAAGTTAGGTAGTGTTGAATTCTAATAGATTGCAATTTCTCTAACTTGTTCCCAATAAAAGTTTCATTATTTACAAAATTGTTCTATGCTGATGTCCATTTCGGGCTAAAATAGGCATCAATATTTTCCTTTCTGACAAATTTGTTTTTATGCGGGCTTCTAAGTATCGATTTGTCCCGTACATTGATCGAACCGGATGAATTGATCCGACAAATTTCATTTTGTGAATGACCTGAGTGTGAAAACCAGAAATAAAAGGAGACAAGTGAATGAGAATAGGCATAAAATTGTTTGGGTTCGACTATCGAAACTCTCGCGTTCTTTCCCAGTGTACCGTCCATATCAGGGTTTGTAGATTTTTCGAATATGTGTACATTTAAAAAAAGAACGTGTTTCGTGTAAACTGCTTTGGATCGCAAACACGCAAACCCACAAACGCAAACATACACAAACACCGAAACAAGTACAAAGTAATTTACTTGCATAAAATGCTCGCGGCATCCTACTGAACAAGTACCCATCGATTGTTCCTAACATTTGTTGGTAACTTCTTGTCTGGATTTTTGTATTTCGAGAAAAGCTTAGTAGACTGAATTCGTTCACCGCGAATTATGTGTCTCAACAATTGCACATGTTGTTAAACTCAGTTACGAATGCTTCAGCATGGTCGCCCGTAGGTGTTTTAGTCTATGAGTTGGCTATTCGTCCTGAACGTCCCTCGAGATGTTCTCAAGTAACTTTTGTGTTCTCGTGACGGAGATCTTCTTACTGAAGTGTAAAAATGAAGACGAATGTCCGGGGCCTCATCTACCGGGTTAACTCGTCCGTGATAGTCGGTCTAGGGGAGTTGGTTAAACCCTGATTCCAAATCAACTACAAGCGGTGTACGAAGCAAACGGCTATGTGCTCACTGACGTCTGTAACTTGATGTGAAAAATGGATGCGAGTGAAATCGATCCGTCCAATTCCGACAAATTTCGCAGTACACTTAAACGTTAAACGGGAACGTCATATACTGACATGGGTATTTTGAATTCTCAAACAATCGAAATCAAAACGGACAGTTACAGTCACATGATCTTGGCGACACGGTACAACGGATTGTTCCATCATTTTTTCCAAGAATGTTCATCCGTGCGGTTGGGGCCGAACTCTCAACTACAGCTGAAACACACGGTGACCAGTGATGAGTCTACTTTGTCAGCATCTGTGCTACTCAGGCACCCCGAGAAGAGTAGGGCAGCCCACGTGACTCGAGAATCCAGGTGAAAGACCTATCCGGTGCTTCTCTGGGTTTCGATCGATAGGTGATAATTGATAATTTATGGCAAATTGTTTTACAATCAGATTGAGTCTCTTACTTTGTTTATTTAACAAGTAGTCTGGTGAATCCCTAGTGTTTAATTTCAAATTTCTCAAGACTTTTGCTCACTCGGATCTTGCCAATGATTTTTGCATCACAGCCGAGCATTTTTGACGATCACAACAGAGTTGATGAAACAATACACCTTACATTTCTTCAGATTTGATCCTGAATGAATGCATGTGCAATTAGCTGAAACGGAAGATTAGACGGAGGATGTGTGCAGATTGGAAAAAAATGTCCTGGGATTCGCGTGAAACAAGATACTGCCAATATGTATCGATCTCGTGACAGACAGCCTTACCATAAGCGATAGATTTGTCCTGGCATCCATTTATACAAATGATTGCATTTTCAACTGGTTGAAGCACTCAATGCAGTTATGTCCAATGGAATGGTGCCTAATGAAATCCAGATATGGTCGGGATTTAGCAACTGAGTACACGACGGTTCATGTGACGGTGGATACATACGTAGAATGATGTACCTTAACGAGGGGACGAGGATTTTCACCGACAGTCCAACTTCAGCCCGCAAACCAGTCGAGGTGTAGTGTGAGGCAATCAAAACAGAGAGTGTTCGTCTTCACATCGATTGACCGACAGGTCACATCCTGTACGGATGTATACATACGAAATAATCAAGGTCATTCACTTGATATGAATTGAGGTCAGATCAAGTCGAACAAATGATCGGCAGTCCATTCAATCAGAGCAGTTTTGGCAAGAATAATTCTATTTCTACTCGAACAACAATAAATCGAATAGTCAGTAGTGGTGCCAAGAAAAAGATTTTTCCAATAAATAGTTATGACGTCAGAGAAAAGTTAAATTTAACAAATGAAAGTAGTACATTGCTATAAAAAGTGATTGACATATCAGGACCGAACGGAAATCGATGTTAGAGGATACGTGACGAAATTGAACCTCACAGTTTTGGCGAACGTTTTTTGCGGTTCATTCTCAAACAATTACGATCATTTTAGTAGTAGGAGATTAAATGTTTTCGTGAAATAATTCACCATGTGATATGATCGGTCAACTCACCATAAAGAAACCATGGAAGCACTGTATAGCTGTTTGATCCAGCTTGTTAGGAATCGTCAACGGCAGTGCATATCCATCGCACCCGAACTGGGTCGCGGACCCGGGACGAACAAATCTGAGTCGAACGCCTTAACCATTACGTTACTGGGCAGGCTCTGAACGGTTTGTTGAGCGATGATATCACAAGGTGAATTACAATCATATTTATTTGACATAAAGACGAGTTTGGGGAACAGTTAATGCGTATTCAGTCGGTTTGTTTTGCGGTTAGTTGGTCAACCAATCGACTGGTCGATGCGAAGAAGCGCGCGCGTGTGGGGGGAGGAAGAAGGTGGTGAGTGTTACTGCATGACAATGGTTGACCTGAGTCGATAAAGTAGTCACGAGTGACGTCGTCAGTATTTGGCCCGGGGTAGTTCTACGGTATGCGCAGGCTTCTTTTGCGTACACAGTTCGGGCTTCAGGACATACGTAGTGATTGCTTTAGCGGTCTCTCACATTCGGAATCTTTTCGTTTTGGGTTCGTGACGTGGCACGTTGTACGCAACACGAAATGTAGCATCCAATCTTACCGGATGCCCTGGTTCGAGCAAGTAGGCCATGATCGAGCTGGAAACAGACCCGTTCTCCCCGCGTTGGAGCCAACGCGTTTGATGCTATTTCGTGCGTTTAGATAAATACCTCGACGTTCGGAGAGTTTGCTTGATCTGTACCGATGATATTCCCATTTTTATTCCGACTCCTTGAACACCGGGAAAGAAACATGACTAAATACGTCAACCAGCAACTTCCCCTTCCCCCTCGTGAACAATTGTTGGACTGATTGTTATCGATCGACATCGATTTTTATTGTTGCTGCTAGGATGTACACATACCTTTGTCGTAACGTGTTCTGTCATTCGTCGACCGAGATTTTGTAGTTCACTTTCGATGTCTGACGTCACAGCTACGCGAGATTTTCATCAAATCAGATATTTCTGTCCCAGATTCGAGCCTAATTTCGTTTGCTATAAACATTAACTAGATTATCATGGTTTTGAATGAGTATTTTTCGACCGCCGTGATCTCCCCGTTGGAACTTGACAAAAAGTAAATTCGTTTCACACCATATACTAACAGACCCCATACTAGATGACTGTGTTACCACGGTTGGCCAAGCGGATTAGGTCGTGGCGTTTGGGCGCGAAGTACGCGGGTTCCTAACCTCCCACCGCCGGTCAACTTACCCACATGGCAGCCCTCTGCTGGCCGCGGCACTCTTACTGAAAAATGATGTACACTACTGTTGCATTAATAAAGAAAATAGAAGGTAAAGAATTGCATGGAAGGTCAGTGTACATGTGCAAGATTCAGCAGTTCATAAATCTTCCAATGTTTGTAAACATTTCTAACTGAGAAAAAAGGGATGCACAAGTTAATGGGTTATTTTAGGCCTAACTTCATATCGAATTGCGGAATTGAACTCTCATACGCGGTTTACGAATATCTCGCAATCTTTGGGCGATTTTCGCCTAAGAGTTCTGTCGAGATTTGTGTTACGCATTTGATTCCAAGACTGCGGACAGAAGGGAAAATTCTGACGCCATATGAATGTGTATGAAGCTACTGGACACACCAATTTGGGCTGTTGCGACGCGTCTGCTTTTAGTCGTATTGATTGATTTTCTCCACCCTGACATGCAGAAATGTGGCGAGAAACTCCGTGTGTGCCTCTGCACATCGATTCTGTTAGATTGTGCTGGCGATAAAAGCTGGCGTTTTCAGCGCCTGTGTTTCCAACGTGGCCCTGTAAACAGACCTCGTCCCCCTCCACTGCTTGGGCACGTGGTGATCACAGCACCAAACAAGAGGCGCCTTTTTCCGGTGCTGGATTCACCTGAATCATGCTCCATATGCTCGGGCTATCACAATTCTTGTCATATGATTTGGGCCAGCTGCTCTCAGCGTCACGTGACGATGAGTTAGACAGGCTGGGTGAATCGATTTTGTTCCAACCCCAGAAAATCGGCACATACACGACTACTCGTTGGGAATTAGACGTGATATAGAGGCGGAGATCGTTAATATTCAATGTGTGGCTCTTTCGCCTGTGTACTTTTCATGCAGGATGATCTTAACTCGCGGTCATGTGACCATCAAACCTGCCCGAATATGGTCAGTCCCGAGGAAACGAACATCTGCAAGGTTAATAGAACGAAAAAAAAATATGAAAATTCACGTTCCTCGATCCCGAAATCCCCGAGTTCGACGGAAGAAGTTTGTGAACATGGATTCAGGAGCATACGCATGATGTATCTTATTGTATGCTATGGGTAACCGACTTATGAACAAATACGTTACTGTGCTCTTGTTGTCCAATTAAAATTCGATAAATTCATTAGACTACGTATTCGTGCAACAATACGTTCATTCGTTAACTCATTCTTACTTCCTATTCCGCATGGGTATTCAGCCGTTTGATTACGAGCACGTCATTTGTGACATCGCGGTCCACAGATGATGAGACCATTTATTGAATTGTCGAACTTATCGTGGCAATGGATAATGAGTGAAAACTGGTAGAACACACTTGCCATAGGTATCACGTAGAAGCATACAGTATGGCAACGCATGTAGCATAAATGCTGGTGAGACATAGCCACACAGGCCGGCGAGAGTGTGTTTTGAAAGGGAAACAGCAGTATGAAACTTTCCTATTTTTAGCCCGCAGAATACCCGGAAAAATGGTCCGAACTAAGTATTCATAACACTCGTCGATAGCATCCCATGAAATTCGAATTTGTGGTAAACGCCCGGAATAGAAATACTACTCCCATTTGATTTCCCGCAGTGCACTGATATGAATGTTTTTTTCCCCACGTATCAATTCTTTTATTCTCGTCAAATGAGGAATGCCTTTTACTAGTTGCCGATACTGTTAGTGCAAATAGTGAGCGATCTAACTGTTAGCTTTCGTCAAATTTCCCCAAATCATGAATTTTTCTGGCTGCTAATGAATCAAGTTTGTCATATTAGGCTTGCCTCCACAGCGTGACCATCAATTCACCGTAGACCGATAATAAATACTTGCCCCAGACGATGACATGGTTGAGTTGTTGAATACTGAACTCATTTCTACCTCATTTGGCTATTTTGTGGAACATTCAAACGTTCAGAATGCCTCGCTCGTTTAAACTTGCCCAAAACAATGCGGGAGCATGTTAGGAAAACAGTCCTGCTAAAGTTTAATTGCGCGCTCTCGCGCGTGCGACGATCAAGAGTGTATGAACGCAATTCTCTCGGAGGTGATTAAATTTGGATTTGTTCGTTCACTCTTCTTCTTTTTTTGTATCTGTCCCGCATCTCTTCGATGTAATACCGAGGTAGTGGTCCCGAGTGCGTGTATTTTATATGACTGCAAGACCCAAGTGTTCGACAGATAAGGTTGTGACGATTTTAGACGTGAAAGTGGCTGGTTTGAATCCTTCAACCACCGGTCGACATCCCCTCCTAGTACCTATGATTTGGCCGCGGGTCCCTCCCTGAAAATCGACGTACACTGCTGTTTCAAAGATGAAACGAGAGATAAAATACCACAGAGTAGATTGCAAAATTGTAGTAAGATGGTCTACGAGAACCTTGTCCACTGCTGTTCTGATTTGGGCAAAATCATTTTTGCCAGTACACCGCTTATTTTATTTGGCCAAATCGGTCATAATTCGAGCCAAGGTATTCACGGTTCGATGTGTACGACAACCTAAAAACTAATTGCTTATTCCGTACCCGTTTCGCTAGGATTGCCATTAGCCGTCCGTACATTCAGGCAACACGTCTACCGTTCTCTCTCTCCCTTTTGTCTGTGGTTTAAGACCAGTTCAAATGATCCCAAAATTTTATCGACCGACGAATCTGTTTATTTGGCCTTTTCCGGTTTGCGTAATGAGAAGTACTTTACGGATACGTATTGAATGCGCCTAATGGGGCTCGATGGTGTCTCTTTGAGGTCACTTAACCGTCTACGTGTGATACACAAAATCCAGTTTCACCGTTAGTTTCGAAGATCTATTGATAAGACGATTTTGCCACGGAAAAATCTGCGGTATCATTTCTAAGGATTCTGATTGGTGGACTGGGTTTGACCATTCTGCCAATCATGGAGTCGCTGGTTGTTTACACTACAGCTCAGCCAACCCAGAGCAACCTTTGCCAAAGTGCTTCGGTCACGTGAATAGCTGCGATTGTTTTGTCCTGTTTTCAAAGTTAGTATAGGACCACTTTTCACTCTTAGCTTCCGAAGTAGAAGACCCACATTTGATGGTCTTCTCATCCAGAATGCACCAAAAAGCACTGCCATGGCTGATTCTCACCATTGCTGCACTCTCCGTGGTGTTCCTTGGCGGTAAACGACGTGCGTTCGGCATTTTTGTGGCAAAACTTCATGCAGAGTTTTCCAATATCACACTTGCTGAATTGAATTGGATAGGCGACTCCTATGCCGCTCTGGGATACTTGACAACATCCCTGTGCACCTCGGCAATCTTAGCCACTGGACGTCGATTTTGGGCATCTCAGTTTCTGGGTTCCGTGTTTGTGTTTTTCGCGTGTATCACAAGCGCTTATGTGCCCAGCCCTCATTGGCTATTTCTAACCCATACACTGTTACATGGGATCGGTTCATCTCTGGTGCTCAGTACCGCCGGTCTTGTTGTGAACGAACACTTTGACAAAAACCATCGTTATCATATTCTGGCAACCACTCTAGTTTCCGGTGGATCAGTTGCCTCAATCGTATTCGTGGAATTCTATGCTTATTTAGTCGAAAATTGGGGATGGCGATTGTCTTTCATAATTCTTGGGATCATATATTTTCTGGTTCTTCTAATCGGGACATTTGTATTTGTAAAAGATGCGACCAAACCAGACTATCAAAGTGATCGATGCGTCCTACTGACTCGTGATCAACTATCGTGGAAACGTAGTGCACTTCTTGTCCTCTGGTTCATTGATCGTATCATGACAAGTGTGGTCACGTACGGTATGTTGCTGAACTTGGCTGATTATATGTATCGTCATGAAACATCGCTCCAAAGAAGCGCTCTACTAACAACATTGTTCGCTGCCGGTGAAGCTTCCACCTACCTGATTGGTGCGGTGGCGACTGCAATCACAAAAGACTTGTTAAAAAATCGACTAAAATACATCCTCATGATTACCAGTTTCAGCATGTTCATTGGTTTAACCATCTGGGAATTGGAGGCAGACAATCGTACGCTAAGCTCTTTCTTAGCTTACGTCTCAGGATTCTGTTTGGGACCGTCCATAACTTTCCTGTTTCCGGCCGGTGAAGAAATGACCATGTTACCCGGTCATATGGCCTATCCGTTCTCTTTGGGTGGTATGGGTGTCGGGATGGCCCTATCACCGGTGCTATCAGCTCTGATTGCACAGGCATTCGCCTATCGATGGTTCTTCCTTGTTCAAGGCTTCATGATGCTGATCAAATTTATTGCCCTGTTGTGTTCCGCGCTCATCTTGCACAGTTTAACAAGTCGTACCGGTCAAGGCTACGTGCCAGCCACATTTGAAGAGGTATCTACAAGTTCATCCACTTTATACCCGGACGATGCGCGGTCCGATATAAGTGATTTGGATGCAAAATCTTCCAGAAAGCACGGTAACACACGGGACGAACTGAAAACAGAAACCGCGGAACCATATACTTACGAGAATCAGGTTGGGAAACGTCATGTGACCGCAAAAATCACAGAATATGTAAGTCGAATTTTCCTTCATGTCCACATTAATTTATTCCAGTTTTACTACACCAGTGTATACAAGTTGGGGATCTCAGTGATTATTTAAAAAATGCCATTGGATTTCTCAATACCTATAGAAAGTGGATGCTCAGTGTTTTTGAACGTTTCACGACTGTCTTTTGTTGAGTTTGTCGATTCTGTTGTAGCAACAGGACGATCTAAGGAGTAGTCGCCCTGAACAGTGAGCTTATTTTGTTTTCGTTTCTTTTTGCACTCAGTCCACTTTCCGTTTGTCGAGGATGAAAACAACCTTTTTTTGTTACGCGTACAAGAGAGGCACTCTAGGCCCCGATACACAGGGGAAGCGAGAATCGGGAACCACGACCGTGAAGCTTGGAATGCCGAAGAACCGTACAGGGGTAGGCGTGCTAACGCGTCAGGCGACAGCGAATTACCGTTTACCACCGAAAAAGCAATCGACTGATCTGGGCTTCAAATGCCCCGTTTGATCACTGCCAATTTGATGTTACTGTCGGAAAAGTAGTCGTTGATTCTATTCACAAGAACAGTCAATAATAAGAGCAAAACTGGCAATTAGACAGGGAAATGTAATCAGGATGACCCCGGTATTGGGTTGCCGAAGCCTGAACTGTTGGATGCTGATCCAAGTGTAGGAAAATTCATTTTGCACGATGTCTTGGAGTGAAACAGTTACGAATACCGTTTAATATTTCTATCAATTCTGAAGTCCATGTCCACTGCGTGGCCATCTGGACCAGTTTGTGCCTCGATTGTGAGAATCCGTTTGCGTACGCACGCAGAAAACGATTTTAGAGATCACCGTGCCCACGGGATTCTCTCAAGTGATGACTGGATACAATAAGTTCTATGAATCAGTGTCATAGTCATTGGTGCTCTGAGATTCGAGGTCGTTTTCTTCCGTATGGTCCTTCGCCTCACTACTTTGTAGTCATTCTTCCCGTATTCCACGTTCTATTTTTTCCCTTCTAAGTAAATGGAGTGATTTGAGGCAGCCAGCAAAACCAGGGACGTTGAAGCAACGTTAGTGGTTGTACAAACAAATAATTCCATACTGCATCGGTCGTCGCGCAGGGTAATCAGGACCGCGCCGCCCATTGCATCGAGCGCAGGTGGGGCGAGTAGTGATAAGTATGCTACTGCTCAGAGTTCCCTCTCTTTTATTCAACCTGCCTCTTCTGTCTCCAACCCAATCTGTTTGCCCCTTCTGCCTACTCACAGTATCTCCATTGATAACGCGCCCGATACTCACAACGGTTTATTGTCAAGTAGTGTAGTAGGTGGTTTTCAGTCTGTTAGCTCACATTTTCTCAAGCCTCGTCAGCCTCTGCATCTGGGTTCCTTCAATGTGCGCACTTTAATGCAGGCTGGCCAACAGGCGTGTTTGGCTCTGATAGTGGACAGTGGACTCACTTTCGATTGATGTCTGCTGCGTGAGTGAAACACGAATTCAGGATTCGAGTAGAGTAGAGTAATTCAACTAACTGCGCCAAACGTCTCGTCAAGATATTTTCTTCGCACCTCAGGAGACGAAGCAGCTCGAGGTGTGGGTCAACGTGGTGTAGGAATAGTCTTGAGTGGGAAGGCTGGAGCAGCCCTTTTAGTTTAGACTGGATCCCAGTCAACAGTCGCTTGTGTGCCATGAGACTGTAGGGATCAGTCGGCGTCCGAAAGGATAGTAGTGTTAAGCGTAGTTTATTTGTTATCTCGGCATACGCTGCAACAGACTGCAGCACTGACATGGAGAAAGAAAAGTTTTGCGATAACCTCGTCACTCTTGTTCGGAAGAGCAAACCCTCTGACATTGTAGTGGTAGCAGGTGATTTTAATGCACAAGTTGGAAAACTGAGTGATGTTAGTGGTTGTACAAACGGACAGTGAAATTGTGTACACATTCGGTCCAAAGTGACAAACAATGCTGGCGTGTATGACTACTATAACCATGAGATTGGATAGGGCTAAGTGATTTTCCTCAGGTTAGACGAATCCCCCGTGTGCCTTCTTGCGAGATGTTCATAGATTCGGATTCAGAATTGATCAAAATCAAATTTAAAAAACCCGACAGATGATGTTCCATACGTTGCCGGAGGGACCACAATGACTGGCTGACTGGCGCAGCAGTTCATAATATGGAGTGGGAATTTGCCCGTTGGTCGTTCTTCTGGTTGCAAACTGCCTCGAGAGTCAAAAGGGAACGAGTACAGGGCAATCAGCCGGTTGGACTGGAAACGACGCGCTCAGGGGGGCGACCGATTCGGTGGTTTATTTGTTGGGATAATCACGTGCCGCGTCCATCCCACATTCGCCATCGATACCAACGTCGAGATGTAGGCCAGGTACGATTGAATGAGTGGTTCACTCAGACCAGGCCACACGCCCAGGCGCATCAATCCTAGCACGATTTCCTAGGACATCCTGCATGTAAGTTGGATATCCTCCGATGAAGCATAGTTGGGGTTAATTGTGGATGATATAATGTTAATAACAGCGTTGTTGGTACATTGCATCCACCAACAACGCTGTGTTATTAAGATTATATCATTCACAATTAAAACCGATACTTGGCGCATCAAGTTTTCGATACACTGCTTACGTCATTTGGTCCTAATGCATAGTTGAGGTTGTTTACCGCATTGTGATACTACTAATATTGTCGATTACTTTCGCTTCCCGGCTTTTATAACCTATTAAACAACTCCCCTCCCTTGCCGGTCAAATCAAGGTGTGAAAACCTCTTCTTCAAAATTGTAATTGTAATTAGAAATATTGATTACCAAAGGTATTTTGGAAAAGATAAACACCAACATCCATTCTGATTGGTGCGATCGACTTCGTAACAGACATGGTTTCTTGTCACTAGAGCTAATATTGGTTCCATCAACAACGAGGATGTACCGCTGTCTGCCTTTGTGCAACTGAAACGTCATTTATACATTCATTTGTATGCAAATGCGGATCTATGGACAAACGGGAAAGGGAATTCGATGTACCTGTTTTGCAGAACAGGCCAGAAAAGATTGTTGGAATGTTGCAAGACTCGAGGTGGCCAAGCACTCAAACTAGCTGGGCCACAGGGCTGAACCTGTGAGACTCACTGGAACAACCATCTTCAAACGGGTTGCGTGACCGATGTGCAGTACACAGAAACGAGCTAACCGCTAACATTCCACGAGGCTGGGCAAGCGTATCACCCAACAACAACACTTACACTATCAAACCAAAGTGACGGTCTGCAAGCTGTGGGCTGAGAAACCAATAGACACACTCGTTATAATCTATTGGATCCAACAAGGCAGAGTACTGAACTTGGGATTATTCAGTCAGATTCTATGAACCTACAAATTTTGGTAGCTGGTCACATAGTACCGTACCCTAGTGACTTGAACCTGTGCACACCAGTTTCTGACCCCTTCCGCTGGATTCCCATTCAACCTGTCATTACCTTACAACTGAAACCAAATTACCCTTTCTTTTGGTTTACTTTTCCACCTTTTCATCAATTTGGTTTCTTTGACTATTGTGTCTGGTCCCATGCTCCGTCCTTCCTGCATGCCGAGTGAATAACTTGTATCTTTTATCTTTTACTTCCTTTATTAATGAAATAACAATGAACATCAATTTTCAGGAAGGGGGCCGCGGTCAACAGAAGGTTGCCACGTGGGAGAGTTGACTGACGGTGGGAGGAATCGAACCGGCGACCTTCACGTCCAAACTCTACGACCCCATCCGGTTGGCCATCGCCGGCCTGGCTGCTGGTCCAAGTCACCTTGCAAGCACTTATGTGAATGACAACTCCGCGACAAATGACGGTATGCAGCGGCCGTCGAAAAGTCTGCGCACAGAACACTGCCCACCTACGGATAGTCCCATGAACTTGTTCGCTTTCATTCTGTTTCTCCGAATTAGGGCTAGCCAACCGATTGTTTTTTCGGAGATGGTTGATCTAATTGGTGATATTGTTGTTTTTCAAGATGCTAGTAATCAATACAGAATTCCATACTAAGAACTGCTAGTAATAGTTGCCAAGGTCATATCTCACTCGATACACACGAATCCGTCTAATCGACCGCGTTATTCACCTAAGCTTCCTAATTGGCTGTACCATAAGTTTATAATTATTATCGCATATGATATGATAGGATATGATTTGATTTGATCTGATCGGATTCTTTGTCTCAGGTCAAAGCATATCACCAATACTAGTATGTACATTCGCGTACCGTGTGCACTAACTTGTTCGTGTCACTCGCTCAACCTATGAACAATGTTCTCCATATTTGTAGTGAGATCGACCATCCGATATCACATACCTCACGTTGCTAATCACCGGGGCTAACCTGCCAACGCAATGACCAGTAAAAGTCCAGAATGTCATGCTTCCTGGTAGGCACGTTTCTATGACTCTCCACTCGTCACAGATACTAGTCTCGGCAGTCGAAATTAGGTCTTTCAGACTTCCATAATCTAAGTTCACGTTCATCCCGATTTTGGTTGTTTCCACGTCAACCGGTCTTGGTGCGTTTCTGCAGCCCAAACCGCCAGCTAGTATTAACCAACATGCAAAAGAATCAATTGAAGAGAAAAAGAAACATACAGCTCCTGTTTTCGTCACATATGATCTAAGACGAGAAATCATTTTCGATTGTTTACTATATTTTGGTGGACAGAATGCAAAATTGGTCGGTGAACTATGTAGGTGATCAACAATCAGACTAGTTGGTTCGAGTAATAAAATACTTGGGGGCCGTTGACCGTGCTGACTGCAGTGTCTGTGAGCGGCAAAAAGCTCGTGAACGAGCGAAGTTGTGTCATTTATTGCTAATGTCGAATAAGTCATTGCGAACCGGGGAAAACGTAATCGAGTTACGATCGGAACTCATGGTTAGACGTTGGCGAATTGGCGCTGTCGAGGATCCCATTCTAACAAGAATGAAAATGTTGTTTGGCACGCTCATGGTTTTGAGTAATCGGTGGAGTACTGGTACTGTGTGACAGCCGGCGGTGGTCAAGGGGATAAGGTCATGCCGTTTGCGCGCGAAGTTCTCGGGTTCGCATTCTCCCATCGCCGCTCAACTTCCCCACTTGACAGCCATCTGTTGGCCGCGGCCCCCTTCCTGAGAAGTGATGTGCATTGTGATTTTAGTAATAAAGGAGGTAAAAGATGAAAGGTGAAAAATAGGGTGAAACTAAACAGTGGGTGTAAACAAAACGAGTTGTTTAGAATTTGACATGGAGACTGTTTTTTGTGATTTTCCCTCTAAATGCAGCATAAGCTTTACAGACTGATTGTGGTTTAGATTTTCAAACGTCATTTCTCCAATGTCCTAATCAGATTGCAAAACGCGTATCAGGGCGCTTTCATGAAGTAATTCACCATGTGATATCGTCGCTCAACTCACCATTAAGTAACTATGGTACCACTGAGCGATGATATCACCTGGTGAGTTATTTCATGAAAACATAATCTACTACTGACGTGAACCTAGTAACGAAGCCCTGTAGGTCATGGCCAAAGCCTGGACTTACTTGGGATACTTGCAGAGAAGTCATCTATTAGTAGGAGTCGATTGTTGCGCACCAGCGGCCCGTGGCCGTGCAAATCAGTGACGGATAAATGCAACATCATGTGTTGAAGTTCGACAAACCGTTGAGAGCCTGGCCGGTAGCGTAATGGCTAAAGCGTTCGACTCAGAATCGTTCATTCCGGGTTCGCGTCCCAGTTCCGGGGAGGTGCGTATGCACTCCTGATGATTCCTAATAAGCATGAAACAGCTGTACACTGCTTCCATGGTTTCTTAATGGTGAGTTCAGCGGTGATATGACTTGATGAATTCTCAAACGTCCTAATCAGGTTGCAGAATCCCTATCAGGACACATTCTGCCAGATCATGAGACCACACAAAAGGTCCTTGACAGCTCGAAAGGTGATATCAATAAAGTGTCGTGGTGCTTTACGTATGAAAGTGACAAAACCTGATCCGACCGTTACAGTTGCCTTTACCATGAAAAGTGGTCATTCGAATACCAGTCGCGTTCGCACTTTCTCTCCAAAGGCGGATACAATTCCGTCTGTCCTTATTTTGTACCTCATTTTCTCAACTAACTTTTTCACTTCCTCATTTCATCAGTGATGGACAATGCCCATTTAGTTACTTTATTGACACGTTCAGAACTGCGATGAGCCCCAAATACGTACCATCAGACAGTTTTCTTACAAAATTGCCTCTAAGTTAATTGACTTGTATGTGTGAAAGCCCTGAGCAAGATATCGAAAAACTATCACATCTCACCGCCTGTCCTCTTAAGGCGATATTGTACTGGTTCATCAAATGCTAGGCTGATCACAAAGCTTCCGTCGAGGCCCACTTTTATCACCACTCGTCGAATGAAGTTAGTAAAAAGTCTTATATCGCTCACGGATTCTCAGCTAACTCCCAGATCGGTGTAAAAACACCGCTAGGATATGAGGAGGAATGAGGAGTTGGATTTTTTTCTTGCCAAATGATATATCATGCGGTATCAGCTTGCATGGCTTAGGGTCGAATTGTGTGGTTCACATTCATTTGACCCGCTTTCCAGTTCGATTCAGGAGGCAAAAAAGAAACCTTGATGGCTGAATACCTATCTTATTCATAGCTTGTCCCTTGATATTTCATGTTCCGCTCACACGTTGACCCGAAAGCGATCATGTTCCGGGAAACGAAGCTTCACCTAGTTCAGCTTCATTTAATCTACAAATCGATAGTTGGTCTGCCGGAGGTCAAAAAGTCAACATGACGCTACTTCAACCTGAAAATTCAACCAATTCTGTTTCTCCTTCCGCCATTCAGGTATCCATCTTTTCACTTGGCAGCGGTCAGATTCCCCAGAATTGTGCGCCACTGTGGGGTCATTAACGAAGGAAAGTCTCGGTAGCGAATGAAAGATAAGGTCGAAAAATTCTTAAAAATGTGTTGAAATCACACCGCCAATATTTTTGACAATTGGTAAAACAATCTCTAAACGAGTTGGTCCTATTTTCTTGATCTACTTGGCCGGCCAAACGGATGGGGTCATGACGTTTGGATGTAACGGTCGCGGGTTGGAGCCCTCTCCTGCCGGTCAACTTCGCCCTTGGTAGCCGTCTGTTGGCCGCGGCCCCTTTTCTGAAAAGTGATGTGCATTCTTATTTCACTGGTAAGGGAGATAAAAGATAAAGCATGAGGAAATGTTGCTACTTTTTCCCGTTCCAATCTGACGTTGTCAGAAGTTGAAATTTCAAAAGTTGACACTAGCAAATCAATGACCTTATTCGAATGGAGGATACATTTCGGTATAGAACAGTGTCAGCTAAGTGAACATGTTGTGGTTTGGTTGTTTACTGGTCACTACCGTATCGTCTATGAAATGAACAAGGTTTCAGTGAGTTCTAGATCATCTCGCGAGACATTTTCAGCAATCTGAGAACCCTAGAGAAAAGTAATTCCTTCCGATGGACATCGATTCGTGATGGGACAAGTTTATCACTCGCTTCGGTTCGATGACGATCATTTCGAGTGGAGATGGGTGAAATTGGAAGCGTTTCCAAATCTGGCTGTATACATGGCAACAGGCAAAAGACCACAACAAGCCGAACTTGGTTCGTTCTTGTTCTTGTTCTTGTTTTGCTTCTCCCAGTCACGTGTGCGGACAGGCACACACGTGGACGTGCACGTGCGCGAATTTCACACTATAAACCATATATTGTGACGGAAGGGATTACATTTTGTCACGCAATTCACGCTGTGAAAAAGCAAATGTCAAGATGGCCGAACTTCAGTTCTCCCGTACCGCGTGCACTTGGTGGATTGGCCGGCGGTGGCCAATCGTCTGGACTCGTCTCATACGACGAATCTCCCATCACGACGATGGCCGGTGGTGCCCAGAACGATGGGGTCGTGACGTCTAGACGTGAAGGTCACAGGTTCGAATCCTCCCACGGCCGGTCAACTTCCCCACTTGGCAGCCCTCTGTTGGCCGCGACCCCTTTCCTGAAAAATGATTTACATTGTTATTTCATTAATAAAGGAAGTAAAAAGACAAAAGATATTACTGGTACTTCGCGAAAACAAATAGTTGCTGATCCGGGAATGTTGCATATCCAATTCCCTCATACATTACTGGTACGTCCCTGGCTCTTAAGCATGACTAAGATTAGTACACGTCCAAAAGCGACATAAATATATGAAAAACTTATTCAGTGGACTGGGTCGTGTAGGTACAATTAGAATTACGATTACAATGTATAATTTGTCAAATATACTAGTGGACAAATTACTGGTTCAAAAGCTTCGATACAATTTGAAGAAAACGCGGAAAGGAAATGAAATATTCAAAAGAGAAGAGTTACTCTCGTTTTCTCAGACGTCAGATAATGAAAATATTCTATTCTTAATTTTCCTGAAATTCTAGTCGTCTAACTTGTTTTTTTTTTCGATCGCAGACATTTCACATCGGTCGAGGTATCGTTGCCAGTGCGTATCCGTTTGCGTGTGTATGTGCGTTTGTGTGCGTGTGGGTATGTGTGTGTGTGTGCATTAGATCGTGTTCTCTTGTGTCCTCATACGTTTTTTTTTTATTAGCTTTGTCCTTCGCTGCCCTCGGGCTTGTAGTTGTACACTTGTTTTTCTATTTGGTTTCTGCGGACATGACCGTCGTAAAGTCCACGGGGTCAGGGCTCTTTCGAGAAAGGTTCGAAATCTCCTAATCTGAAATGTGAAAAAGTGGAACGAATCGAAATCCAGTAAACATATGAGCCAGTATCAACCCCTTGTACGATCAAAAACAATATGGCGGCGCACAGCCAACCCGGTACACTGCTCCCTCTCTCCGTGAAACACACTGCATCCCCCCCCAGTGCACATACTCCCAAAGCCATTGGAGTATTGTTCGTCTCGATATCACATCATGCTAGTTTCGGGAGACCAATATCAGTTTTTCTTAATGCGGATATCTAATCCTAACGTTTAGTTTACTGGATTTCCGTATCCTCCTAAGCCATTTTTTCTCTACACTTCGACATCTTTGGGCCCCAAAGGGTAGATTTTTCACGCGAGTAGTTAGATTCAGTCAGCTGTTTGCTTGTTTCCATTTTTCAGTGTGACCACAGTGATTCATTTCTCTACTTAGTTCTTTTTGTGAAGAATTGCGATTCAGATTTGGTGTAATCTCTTTTTGAAATCTGTCTCTCGGAATCAGCTGAATAGAACCCGTGCTCCGCCGAATATCATATCCGAGCGTTCACATGATGTTTATTTCTGTGCTACGATAATCATGTTGATCAGTGGTCAAGACATCCACCGAGTCCAGAATGACCTTCTGATCGTCCAGTTTGTTCTTGTACCATCAAAGTTCCCAATGTCAGATGGCCTTTTGTCAACTGGACCACGTGACACATTCGCATTATACCTCACAATATCTTCACGTTTTATCGTTGCTTGTAAACAAATGACCTGTGCGTCCTGGAATAGGGTCATCTTCACCATTCATTCAGATTGACTCTGAAGGAGGAGTTATACGCTCACTTGGAATGTGAAGCACAATAGTTGGAGTTTCATCCGAGTCAGTTCAGTTCCAGTATCGGATCCGCAAGTAATTTGGAATGTACGGACTTAACCATGCTCCATGTGACATCGTGAAACGATGTTTTTGAAATACGAGAACCTAATCGTAATTGGGATTGTCTGTACTGAACAGACGTTTCGATTTTTGTGAGTAGACTTGTTCAAATGAGGCATAAAACGGAATGGATCATGGGAACAGCAGACAATCACCAGCTGTTTTCGACCGGCGTTTGTGTTTGCTTGAGAGTGAGTTTTCTACGCAGACATACAACATGGGAAACCTTATGACTACAGACTAGTACCCGGAACCAACCGTTCAAGAAACCTGCCTTGAATAAGGTTTCCCACATAAAACGACAATTCGACTTCACGCAAACTATTCCCGACCAAGCTGTATTTTCCTATTCCTAAACAGTCTAAGTAAATTCTCCTTCAACAGTAATTGTAGTGTGTCTGTGTCACGTGATGATTGTTCAAACTGCCAACCTTCTGTGTAGGATATATATATATATACATATATATATCTGGTGAGAAATATTAATCAATTCGGAGTGTACAAGTATGTGGATGTTTGGGCAAGAGAGCATCGGGTACGCATACCTGACGAGCGACAATAACCGCGAAACCGGTCGTGTGCTCCCGGGCAAATTTTGTTTACGCATCCAGATACTACTTCTTGCTTCTATATATAC
>LUCM01006193.1:106897-160360 GCA_008360955.1 Fasciolopsis buskii
TGCCAACAGACATCAAGACGAGGATTACCCAATTTAACTAGTGGAGGGGTATAATGAACAGTTAGTACTGTTCTTATTCCAATCACTTAATGCTATTATTGTCGTTTTTACCGTAGGGATTCCTCTGGAATCAGGTTAGCGAACTGATGGTTATCGAAGCATCCGCAAACAAGCTTCAAAAAACTAACAAACTATATGTACATATAGAATACCATTGCCAAAATCAGTAACGTTTGGGATCTAAACGCCAAGGACAGAGCTCGTAAAAGATTGGAGTAAAGCATTTTTGATAATATTTTAACTGTTTTCTTCTCGTGATCTCAACCAGTCTTTTAGCTTTTATAATTGCAACTGTCCGCAGAAGATGGACGAGAACGACTTGTTCTAACTGTCAATCCCATTGAAAACTGAAGCAGTTGAATGTTTGGTGTTTGTGTCACCGTTGATGTTGCAAGCATTGCGTTTGTTAAGTACAAACAATAGTGTTTGTTGGCTTTCTAGCAACACGTGGTACCTCTTTTCGAAACGAAATCAATGCTGGGGGGTGGGGGTGACGCAGCGAGCGAGGCATTGATAAATTCTATGTCTTTCGGTGATTCACGTATTAATGAAAATAGCATTTGCTTGAGGAGACATTTTTCTGAAAATGTCACACTGACAAAATCGGGGAGAGAGGTTGATTGAGTAAATTTTGGGCTTTCGCTGAATTCCAAGTGCTTCGATTAGGGATTAGGTGACAGTTGTTTGAAGACAGTACGGATTCATCTTTGTGTTCGATTGCCCCATTCTGTTTTGTCCTAACGCTTCATTGGCTCCTGCACTTTGTACATCGTAGTGCTGACCCCGCCTTCATACTCTGCATCACTCATCATTGGTAATTGTGTCGTGATATTCGTAATCGTTCTTTCCTCTCTCATTCCCGTTACAAGTTCGGCACTCCTGTCGTCCAGTCCAGTAACGGAAGTTTCTATTTTGAATGTGCTGCGCACATGCCCTCGAATCGAGCTGCAGACCTCGGGAGTCTGTCTAGTGCACGTTGTGCACGGTCCGCGGATTCGAACGGGCACTGGAAGTCATCGGCTTAATCTGGATCACAAAACTTCAGCAAACGTCTTTTGTGGGTTTTTCGAACGCGGCTTATGCGGTCCAAATATTGACCACTCTACTTAGCCTTTCGAATGACGAGACAGTCGTACTTTTCCATCTGATCGCTCCGTAATTTCAATGCCGAATTCGTTTGAACAGTTGATTTCTTGTGCTTCAACCGAAGCTAAAAGCCGTGAAAAAATTGACTCGAAATCTTGTGAAATAGTGGCGAAATAATGCTGACTAGTTAAAATCAACATTTCATCATGGTTGTTGTTGGAAAATTTTGGCTTTTGTATTTTTCCAGTCACTGTTTGGAATGCGTCAACTGAGTTTGGGTCCATTGAAGTTACCACTCGTGCACCATCAAGTTCCCTCAAAGTCGGAAGGCTTTTTATCCTTTCATAAAACAATAGGGTTTTTAGGTAATGCGATGCCGAAAATCACGTAGGAATGAAAATGAAACCCAATACATCATCTTCATAAAGCATTTTCGAACACTGTCTCGTTCTCCACGCGTCGGCACCTCTGCTGTCACATCTCCAAGTGTAGGCATAGCCTTATTCCTTACTTTTGTCTGCTCTATGGTCTTATTTATCGGTGTCGCTGTCTAAGCGCCTTCAGTCGGCCGTCTCGACACCCTAGTTCAATCCCAGTCGCCTCAATTGAGCAAGAACCATCAAATGGTCTCTGTCACCCCTACACGACAGTTTCCTTTGTCATAATCAAATAGTATGTATCAAGTCCATTTCCATCCGTCTCGCGCGCCCACTGTCTATTCTTCGGTCCTCATATCGAGTCTCGCCTCCGCTCCGGGTTTGAGTGTGGCAGAAAATCGGATCACTGTCAATCCGTACACAGACTAAGGTGCCTGACCGGCTCCATGTTTGGCCTCGGTTTCCAGTCGACCCCCTTTCAAGCCCGTGTGTTGTTTAACCGACTCCGCGGGGGCAGGGCTTGACCGCCAGACGTGTTCTTGTGTTCATAGCCGGACTTCGCTTTTGCGTGACTAATCGTACCGAGACAAAGTGGGGCCTTGCACTTTGCCATTCACACGTGGTCCCCCCTTGCATGTTGGCCCAGACGTGAACCGCGAACTGCGAATGCGTGATTTTAGAGCTCATCCTCCCCCTGACAGCCCATTTGATCGGTGCCATAACGCATTTTGATTATTATTCTTTCATTAAATTTCTCTTCGCATCCGAGGGAGTATCAGTAAATCCCTGCTTTCCTCGTGCAATTGCTTTACGCTTCTCATGGTTCAGCTGAAAGTTCAACCTCATTTGGGGTGGGGCTGCCAAGTGGGGAAGTTGACCGGCCGTAGGAGGGGGGGTTCGAACCCGCGAGCACCAGAGTGAAGCGCTAAGCCGTTTGACCGTTTGACCACACCCGATCGTGCCACCACTTTGTTTGACTGAAAGCCAAATTATCGAGTATTGTGAATAGTAATAACCTCGTCTTTATTCGTTACAAGCCATTAGACATAAGCACCACACATCGTGAATACCCGGTTCTAAAATATCGATAACTTTTGAAACATTCTCGTCTGGCGTCTGTTTGACAAGTATGGCATGCTGAAGAACTCTGTGTTGTGACATGTACTGTCTGGATATCACTTCTTTTTTATCCCCAATAAAACATCTCGAATTTGTTACTATCTTTAGATTGAATTCGATAGTCAAACTATTCCAGTCGATGTATCAACGAACCATACTGTTTCTGAGCCTTCCGACTGACAGAGAATGGAGTTTAGGCCATATTTTTACAATGAGTGTTTATGAATTAATTGTAACCGATATTTTGCCGGAATTTCTATGCGATCAGAGCCGGACTGCGAATTCGGCAGATTGTCACATGTAACAGACTGGTGTTACGCATAAATACCTTTGTTTAAATCATTCCACGCAGTGCAGAAACAAAGTTTTTCACCTCGGCAATCGGTTTTCACGCAGGAGTTGGGCCGAAAATGGATCCGTGTCCATTTTCGGGTCCATTTTGTATCCGAATTTTCATGTCACGATAAATCCCAATGGGATAATACCAAGCATTGTGGCACTCCCATGACTGACTGTGTTGGCAACTCATGATGCTCCCACTGTACCTCTTTGCATTGACAGTGTCCCCACACGTTCTGGTGCGTGTTGTATGACCACCGGGCCATGCAATGTCCACACCGTGCTCGTGTCCTAATTTTATACTAGATTGGGCGGGAATCCGATGTTCAAATACATTCGGTATCACAAGCGTGTCTGTAATTCGGTTCACTTGATGCTGGGAGGAGAGTAGCAGGCTACAGCAACAGACGCCACAGATGGAACATGTTCTTGACGTTGATTTATCTGCTACTTATTCATTAGATGATTGAATTGGAGCGTGCAACTACCTGGCAATACATGCTTGTCAAATAATCCAGTCAAGCTTAGGAAACAGAATGTATATACTCTGGTCACTAGAGTCCCCGTTTTGGCCAGCAATTATGGTTAGGAAAAGCATATATACATATTTTCTGACTGTGAAGCTTTAGGATACAAGAAGATTCATTTCAAATCCACCGTTTTGGAGTCTCTATGCTTAAATGACCATTATTAGTATTATTATTACATTATTTTGTATACGTTTGTGCACAGATCACGTGATATGGGATCACGGAGAAGGAGTAAAACAGTGAGCGAGAAAGAGGAAAACACGTGAGGGTCGCGGGTTCGAATCCTCCCACTTTCGGTCAACTTCCCCACTTGGCAGTCCTCTGCTGGCCGCAAACCCCTTCCTTAAAAATGATGTACATTGTTATTTCTTTAATAAAAAGAAAGTAAAAGATAAAAGTAAAGAATAAAATGTATCAACGCGATCTGAGGGTCCTGTAACCCAATTGGGCCAGGTGAGTTTTCGCTCAGTTCATGGGCACTTCGGATGGGACTACGAATCCTAGGTGCTCAGTACAAATCATGGCCACAGATGTCCGTGATCATGGTGTCGTATGCTTTGTATGCCTTTGTTTTCTTACTTAGGTGTGAGCACCTCCACCAACATAAAGCAGGGTATAGAACTTTCCCAAAGGAGGCTATTTGACACCAAGGTTATTTTGGATTATTTCACGCTCGAATCTTACGTCAACCATATACATCGGAGGCACCAGACCAGAGTTTCGCTCTTGTTAGAGCCTATCATTGGTGATTATGCTCTGTCGTACCCAGGGTTTGAACCCAAGCTTTTCAACTGGAGCGCGTGTGCGATATATATATATATATATATATCTTACCGAGATCAGTGGCCCACAAAAGCCAATGAATTTGATCACAAATTCGTGGTAATGAGCAAGCACTTATCATATCTAGTTGTATCGTTAACACTTGCAACTCTAGTCAGCAACTATTTGCAACCATGGGACTGAAACGGTGTACGCATGAAAGCAAACAAAGTAGCCAAATTCCAAGAGCACATTTCGGAATAAACGGCAAGAAGCAGCTTAGCAATGAAATCTGTAAACATTGGACTGACCCAGTCCGCCGGTGGCGCAATGCATTTTGTCATTTCGCATCCGTCAGCCGGATGTAAATCGAAGGAAGTCTTGATTGATGGTTCCATGTGCCTATGGTTACATCGAAAATTCCAGATTCAGTTCAATTAGGGTGAGTCTTTTATTTTGACCATGGGCAATCACGGTAATTTCAGGATATTGATTGATCGGTTTCGAGAGCGAAGTAGAAAGGGGTTGCCAAAACGACTGATGGTCATTTCGCCGGTGGATAGGTGACGATGTTAGAACTCCTGTGACTTCAAACCGCAGCTCCTGTGGAGTCCTATTCATGACTCCTGGAAACCCATGGGAAGATCAACGTCGACAAGATGAGTGATCATTAGTATCATATGGTTTATTTTGTATTCACTACTAAATTGGTTGGAGTGATATTCTCAAATCCGATCACTAAGAAAAACTGCAATGTCTTCGTCGAAATTCGCCTTTGATTCGTCAACGAAACGTAATTCCAATAGGAGAAGAATCGAGTCCTAACTAGAATGAGGTGTGTCTGTCATCAGTGATCAGACTGTTCAATAAGTGCCAATCCAACCCAGAAGACGCCAGTTTAGGCTATTGCTAGATAGTACACGTGTTCCCCAACCGACCAATTATGTGAGCAGTCAAAGGGACATTTTGTTTGCCTCGTAGATCGTGAAACATTGACCGAGATTATTTCCGACGCGAAAATGGACACAAAGACTTACCGCTGGTTCCGGATGACACGAACACCTTGTTTACCGCCTCACACAGTATAAAAAGCTACTGTTTATTAAATCACTTTCTATTCATATGTTGCTTATTTCTATTCAGAGTGTGGTGAGTTTACGTCCAAGTCACGTGATGCAGCCAGGTTCACAATGGCCTGTGTAGATAAGGTACCAGCGGGCACCATGACGACAAGTGGTCGTGAAACCCAAACATTCCGCCAAGGTCATTGGACGAAAAATGTTCCACCAATCGGAATAGTTCAAACTTTGTATATGAATCCATGTGCTGCAAATGTAATTTGAACTTGATCCCTTTCAGCTGTGATCTTCTTACTGACCTAATTCGCGCAGATTGGGTCAAAGTCAATTCAGTACCTACTGGTAATTCGTATCCGCTCGTTACCGTGACCCCAACCGAATTCTGTCGACTAAGCACAAGTCCAAATATTACAGACGGGTGGTTGACGTGCATAGAGAGGGGCCCCTGTCAGCCAGTGCGGGTTGTTTAGATAGTGGTTAGTGGCTTCGTACCGCGATCAGTTCACCTTATTTCGAATAACCAGGTCAGATTAATTAGATCACTGGAGTAAAATAAATCCTTCGTAATAGCTTATGTGAGACGCAGCGAACGGGAAGACAACACGTGAGGCATTAAAAACGAGAATTGAACATCAAGCCACTAATTGTTTATGCAATGCGCAATCGGGCTGTCATTCGTGTGCGCGTCAAAGGAAGTTTTATGTCACACAGGATGTGTATAGATGTGAATACAATTTTAAATGTAATAGATAACATTACTTGCTTTTGTTCCGCCTCTGGCTATTGCATTTCTTTATTCCACAATATTCAAAATCATTTCCAGGATAATTGTTAGAAACGAGAACTTGTTTGTCCAGTTTATCTTTCACGTAGGATTGACACGAGGTGACTAGGCAAAAAGGGAGGTGGGGTGTTGGGGTTCGGAACCGTGCTGGTCAAGTGAAACGGTATTCTATTCAAACCACGTGTTGGTAAGGTGTTGCCGAATTGCATATAATGGCCCCGTGGGTTCTTTCTTTTTGGTAAATGCCCTACTGTTCTGTGGTAATTACATCCCCTCTAACTGGTGTATCGTGATTCGATTCATTTTTTTCATAGGACACAGTTGGGTATGTTTCTTCACCTTCCAAAAAAACCAATACTACGTGGCTTCCGATTGCCAAATCATTTTGTCATTTTTGTTTATCTTTTACTTCCTTTATTAATGGAACAACAATGTACATCGATTTTCAGGAAGGGGGCTGCGGCCAGCAGAAGGCTGTCAAGTGGGGAAGTTGACCGGCGGTGGGAGAATTCGAACCCGCGATCTTCAGGTCCAAACGCCACGACCTTATCCGCTGGGCCACGGCCGGCCATTTATCCTGAATAGTTTCTTTACGTAAAATTTTCATGGTCTTGTAAGTAATAAGTAGGAACTGGATGGATATTCTGCTCGACGATGAATGAAAACTAAACAAACAGATTGACCATGTCCCGATGAAATTCGAGGTTAGAAACGTTTACAAATGTTTGTTGTACACTTGTGAGTGTTTTTATTTCACTCGTGAATTTTGTGAGTCTGTTTACTCGAGTGATTGGACGATACCGTTTACTGTTCGTCCCTTGATGTAATGTCCATTTGTTCCGCGAATGTTTCATGTGGCGTTTTCTGGATCTGATCTGTCGCTGTCTGACTTCATCTCTACTAGTTGAACGCGGCGTTTTAAGTGAACCAGTTCCAGATTCCAGCACACCCCATCAATCGATTCGGGTCTCTGTTCCGTTCCTTTGTTTGTTTTTTTTTAAATTTCTGAATATGGCCATTTATCACTTTAAACTCAAGTTCTGTTGATCGTCTCTGAACAATGTATCCGCATGAAATCACTATTCGATTTACTAGCACATGCCATATAAAACCTCCTGCCCAACATGATGAAACATTCGACTATGTGACTACTCTGGTTGCTCAGTCAAAACAAATGCTCATGGCTACCTTGTTATAGTATCACAACTCACAAGTAGTATGTTGCCTTCACAAGCGGCCGATACTTCGTACTCTAGCAACTATGTCTCACTGTTTCTCTTATCAATAGACACTTTTCAATTCCCGAATAACTTGTTGTATGTGCCTTTTCTCTATCATTGAGATCACGTGTTAAGTTTGACACTGAGTGGTACTAGCCGTGCTTGAGTAATTGCTGATCGTTTCCATCTAATCCGCGTAACCCCATTTGCTTATTTGGTTCGTTCTCTTTCAGACCGAATCTGCCGATACGGATACGCCATCGAAGATGCCACCGAGCTGAATCACACATCTGCTCGTTTGTGAACACGGGCAATCAATTCTGTCCGAAAGATGTGCAATAACGTGCAATTGGACATGTGCATTGGCGTGTGGGTTTTACATGTGCCAACCAACCGGTCATCCATCCCCGAACATTCCGATCACATCAGATCACTCCGTTTTTGTTGTTGTTGTTGTTGTTGTCTTTCCTCTCTCTCACCCCCCCACCTCCATCCCCAACCACCCTCCACCCTCACCCCCACCCCTGGCACTTGTCTTTTCTGAGTACGGATGAAAGTTTGGACAGCTGATATCATATCTCTGTTTCAATCTGATTCGTTCAACCACCGGAGTTGATCGACAATCTAGGCACGGGAAATAAAGCTGAATTATTGTACTAACGGGTTTTTTGTAATCTCCCATTGAAATCAGTCGGCGTTCGTCGTTTGCAACATTTGTATCAGTACGATAGAGTGATTAATAGCTGTATTGTTTTATACGTTCCGTTTGTTTGAATGAAAATACCCCAATATCGAAGACCACGGTGATTTGGGCTAGCGTGTGTCCATGCTAAGGTTCTCTGTTGCAAATTTTTCCGTTTTAGAGAATATCGCGGTCAGTCATGGAAATTCATCGAACAAAATTGTAGTCCATTTAGCCGGACGCTGAAATTGTATTTGATTGAAAATCAGAGCAGTTAGTGATTCGAATGACTGAAAATCAACGCCAAGTAGGAATAACATGCTCTACAGTAGAGCACTAACGCAGTTCATCATCATCATCATCGTTCAGCGTTAAACAGCAAGGCAAGCCTCACTGACCGCTGCCTTTCCCCAGAGTTACTCGTTTATATAAAAAGAGTGAATATCCAACGGAAACAGGGAGTGGACCTACACAGGCGGGAACAGATAAGATACTGCTGCAGCCAACACACGAAACGCAGTCTAACTGTACAAACGCACCTGTTTTCAATCATTCTGATTCGATAGAAAATGACAACACGATTGCCACTGTTCACGGTTTACTGCCATATCCTTCAGTGTCTCCANCGACAATCTAGGCACGGGAAATAAAGCTGAATTATTGTACTAACGGGTTTTTTGTAATCTCCCATTGAAATCAGTCGGCGTTCGTCGTTTGCAACATTTGTATCAGTACGATAGAGTGATTAATAGCTGTATTGTTTTATACGTTCCGTTTGTTTGAATGAAAATACCCCAATATCGATGACCACGGTGATTTGGACTGGCGTGTGTCTGTTGCAAATTTTTCCGATTTAGAGAATATCGCGATCAGTCATGGAAATTCATCGAACAAAATTGTAGTCCATTTAGCCGGACGCTGAAATTGTATTTGATTGAAAATCAGAGCAGTTAGTGACAAGACGATTGCCACTGTTCACGGTTCACTGCCATATCCTTCAGTGTCTCCAGCCAGCAAGTCGATGAGTCTTTCGGACCCCAACCACGAAAACGAAGGCGTGAGACACCTACTTTACCTAACTTCGCTGTACATTTTCTCATTCCACGTTGCCACGTCATCTGTTGGCCTCCACATGGCTTCTTCGCAATTGTACGCATCAGTCGAATAGAACAAGATTGAATGGGTTCAATTTATTTAAGACGGAATCCATTCCGTACGATCCAACCCCCCGGAGCCATTGGTCGAGTGCATACGTCCTAATCAAATGAAAATTTCCGTTCTTAGTTTGAATTGCCTCAGTGAAGATCATAATCTTTTCCGTAATCCCTAGTTGAAAACTGTCGGTTTTGCTAACAGCGTCCTAAAAAGCGGTTGTCAGGTCAATATTATGTCTGCTAATAACCAAGTATTGTAGTATAGCTCTAGACACCTTTCGGGCTGTGTTTTAGGTGAGTAGCTGGGCAGCGGTAGCGTGTTCGATGTGCTAGCCACACTGTAGATGTTCATGAACTTACATAGAACGATAGCAAGATTACATGCAGACATGAAACAATGGGTACAGTTTCGATGAATAACAGATACTGTCAGGAAAACGGGATATCCGGATCCGTTTGCAAATCGATTCATCGCTACCAATAATTAACGAATCAAACCACAAACTGTCAGTAGGGATGAATTATTTAGTACAACAATTAAAAGTTAATGAGCCATGAAAAATCTTGGAACTGTGATTAGTAGAAACAGTCGACATCTCATTCCCAGTCCGATGTGCACACCGGACACACGACCAGACACCCTTACAAACTTGTTTTCGAACACAGTCCGAAACACGTCTGGCGCTACATTGGAACACTTGATCGATAGTGGACAGAAAATTGACCCAACAATCGCTTTAAGGACGCTGTCAGCCAAACCGACAGTTTCTAGTAAAGGATTAGGGGAAAGTCTGTTGATCACATCGAAGCGGTCGAAATTATGAAGTCTGGATTGGGCCAGCAGCAAAACTGCAGTGTCGCTCCAGTTTCGCCCGAGTTGATATTTGCCTTTCCAGGTTCCCGTTCTGTTATCGAATTGAATACTCTGTTCGAAATGGTTTGATATTTGCTATCACGATGCATATTTAATGACCCCGAACAAGATAATGAGCCGAGGGGGTGGGGGTGAGGTAACATCTGTGAATGAGTGACGGTCCTCGACTTTCATGTAGGTTGTCATTCCACTATGGGATTCTTTAGCAATGACTGGGTCCCAAACTACGTAACTGTAAACAACGTTGAGATCACCGCAGCTGAAAGACGCGTTCGTTCACGTTTAGTTACGAATCATGTGTTTACGTACGAAATGCTGGGAATCGTGGTTGGTGGTATATTTTTGGGCCAATGCCAGTTGCGGCATGTATGAAATTCTAATTCGTGTGTTCCGAGGTTCTGATTGGATGATTGTGTGCACAGACTACAGCGAAGCTGTATTAAGGTTTGTCCGGTGATTTACACGAAGACTCAGCCTTTTACCGGTTGGTCTAGTTGTATGATCATTAGGCTAGCTGTAAATAGGAGAGATGCGAAGTTGTTTAGGTGAATTGAATAAAATCCATGTAGACTGCAGTGCATTATCTTGCATTTAGCGTGAAATACAAGCAATCCTGAACCCCGTTGTTGATTATTGCCTGGGACTTGGTGATAGTAAATTGGCTGTGGAAATTCCTGGTGAGGAGATGGCCGTGCGCTAGCTGTTCGCGTGATCACTCCGTGGAAGTTCGGGCGCGCGTGGTTCTTGTCGTGCAACATAAGTAAATCAAAGTTAAACAACCACCCACAGTCCGAGCGTGGGCACTCAAACCGTTTGTATGCAAGTGAGACCACCGGTCCTGGGGACATCGTTCGTGCCTCAGACACGGGCAGCGCAACCCATCAGCAAATTGACCCATGAGAACCAAATGACTAGCCTGGAGCCAATCATTGTGAAGGTACAAGTTGACTGGACACATCGGCATACGTATGCGTTTGTATATTTGTCAAACGCGTGAGCCCATAGATATCCACTGGGTCAATCCCTGGCAGTCAACGCGTAGGTAGCTATAAGTCAGCGCGATCAGTTTTCACAGTGATGATAGTAGGCTCACGCTTATCGGTGCAGATCGTGTTGAATTGCAGACGGTTCAATGACGAGGTGACTAGCACCCTTTCACATCTCCGTCATACAAGGGAAAGCGACTGGACAAGGAACGAAAAATTTTGAAGACTCCGAATGAAGCATAAAAATACAAACAGACTCCCAGCAGAAAGCCTAATTCAATGTTTGTCCTTTGGATGTCCATTTGTCCGGTGCATGTGGTTGTTTTCATCGATTGCATGTGTACCCTCCTCCTTTTCACTCGTGATAGGGCGAGAAACTTCAGCTCGGGATTTCAGCCCTCAGAACGGATGTGATCATCTGAAGTTGACGTTCACTTAGAAGAGAAATAGTACTGGGATTAGAACCGATTTTGGCCGTATGTCACGTGAGTACAAACCGATCTGGCAGGGATCCGATGTGATGCTTACTATGAGCGTTCTCGTTCCAAACAAAAAATACTGCAGTCGTGGAGACAGCAAATCTACTAGATACGGGGACTCAGAGTTCCAGAAGTAGTTCAACCATCAAGCCATCTGCCCTCCCCGTTAACCGGCTTCGTGAACTTCTCGTGCTTCGTGTTCGCAAATCCAACAGATCGATCTGAAAGTAAACTCCGCCATATGATAGTGCCGCGGAGTGTGGTGTTTCACACTAAACCGTGATCATAACTTGGTTGCGCTGCTTTGAGAATGTCTGGAACTTACTGGTATGATAAACGGGGCTTAAGATACGGATTTTCGTCCTGACATTTTTCCCGATGTTGGTAGTAGGTATTGGAAATGGGTTAATTCATGCGCACATCATAACTCGCTCGTTTTTGATTTCGTATGTGATTAGAAATCTTTAAAATAAACCAGATTGGCACAACTATATTTCGCCCCCCACTATGTTTATCTCATGTAGTCTTGTAGCATTGAATTAGTGTAAACAGTTTCTCAGACATGAAAAAAATATACACGGACAGAGTGTTCACATGACGAAACATTCGGCGACCAATTGTTCATTCGGTGAAATGTCACTCCTATAAGTGTCGAGATGCGGTAACCGTGTATGGTGAGTCAATACACAAGTCGTGTGATGCATTCCGGTACGGCTTCGCTGTGGCGTGCGCAGACAACACCCGGAACGGTAACAATACGTGATTGTAAAGTTCAATCATTCCTCGAATGCCGCTGAACCGAATGTATTCCACTAATTGTGATTCCTCGTTTTTCGTGCGAAAAAAAAACGCGTAGTTTGTAAATAAATCTGAGATGTTTTGGTTTTCCCATTGTCTTCATTTGTGTGGCTTAGGCCGCACTCCGTCTAGTGCCTATTGGTAATCCGTATAGGTAGGTTGTTGTGAGCGGCTGAGTTCAGCAAGACGATTTCGAGTAGACAGAAGCTTTCCAGGTTCTGATTTTCAACTGCATCGTGAATACGATCTATGTGATTGTCACTTATTTCCTGTAACCATTGATTGTTTCCACTGCGTTGTCCCTATTTCAGTTTCCATCAAATAAAATGACTGTTTATCATTCACTAGGTAAATACCGTACAGTTCCCACGCTTTTTATGTTCTAATGCCTTGTTGTGGTGTGCAGAGGGTCAGTCCCGACGATGTATTTTACTGCTACCTCTTACGTTTATAAGGTTCATATTGTCGCGTTCAACAGCCCGGTGTGCCTCATAAGCGACACGAAGAATTAAACTGATCACAGACAGCATAAATTTTAGGGAAATGATAAAGGCAATGTAAACGAATTTCAAAGAGGCGGTTCATGTGTCAGGACTTCAAGGCCACAGGTGTTACAATGTAGTTGTAGCACATATACTGTGTAGGCTGCCATATTGGTTTGATTGTGCAACCGTTGACGCGGGTTAATGGACTTTGCTCAAGTTGGGTTTTCTGTCTCCGCACTTTCTTCATTGGGCATCCGACCGCCTCAGTGTCCAAGCGCAAGCTACACAGACACGCCAAGGTGCATTCGTTGGAAGAGAACTCACATCGCTAGAAGAGGCCATGTGGCGGGCTAATGAACATCTTTTTACCTTTTATCTTTTACTTCTTTTATTAATGAATTAGCAGTGTACATCATTTTTCAGGAAGGGGCCCACGGCCAACAGAGGGCTGCCAAGTGGGGGAATTGACCGGCGGCGGAAGGATTCAAACCCGCGACGTTCACGTCCAAACGCCACGGCCTCATCCGCTTGGCCATCGCCGGTTGAACGGGCCGCCGAAATTATGCCCACTCTTCCTTTTTCTTCTACCTTGCAGGTGTAAATACGCTAACGAGACTCGAAAGAACGCACATGTCAAAGGACGATGACGATCCATGCTAAGAATGACTTGTTTGATCGTGTTGTTAACCCGTCTTCCCCTGAATTGTACATGTCCCCGAACTTCGCCAACATCGATTTCTGCGTTTTGTGTGCGCGTCACAAACAAGCCTGGTTTCTCAATTGCATGTTGTTCCATCGGTTGGCCCAGACTGTACGTGCTACGAGCAACATGTTCCTGTGCCCCGTTAACGTCATCCTTTTTACTTTCAGGCACACGGTTTTCGTTACTGTCTATCTGTTGTCCTGATTCAACTTTGAGCACACTCGGGGTAATTCACTACAATATCCGCGAACAGTTTATATCTAAGACGTGTACATCTCGGTTTGGATTGTGTGACCCAGTAACGTGATGTGACGACCGAGAAGCGAGTCTGGCATTTAGTGTAATTTTACCCAAGGGGTGTATTTGTGTGTGTGTGTGTTTGTGTTTATTGGACTCCTGATTCAGAGACATCTAGGCAACAGAAAAACCAGCAGCTTGCAGAACGTACGCTCCTGAAGGCATCTAAACTGCTCACAAGAGAACTAATAGGATTGAGTTGATCTTTTTTTTTTTATTAATGCTGCTATATTAATAAATTGATCTAAATGTAAACGAGAACCTCAGAAGTGACGCATCTACGTAAATCGACCATCCCTTCTTTGTTATCCGTACTAGTCACAAGGAGCATTTACTGTTCACGTAGGTGCTGGAAGAAGAAAACCGCATGCGAATTGACGGAAAGGTGACGAAGATGACAAAGTAGACGAATAACAACCCCTAAGGTAGTCGCCGAATTTCAAAGTGCGAAATCAGACTCAGATGTGTGCTGGGACTGAGCCCTAGTTTCAAACACACGAACCACAAGAACCGACCAGGACAGTTCGCTTGTGATGCGCAAGCACCCTACTCTCGTAAAAGTTGATCTTACGCCAATGCATGGCAAAAACCGAAGTGAAACATGCCCGGCTGTTACGTATGCCTTTGAGCAGAGCAAACGAATTTTGTTGTGCTATTTTTAGGTCAATTTATTTTGCATGAGACCCATAAACTACTTACTTACTGCGCCCAGTCTGGCCTGGCTGCGAGCCAACGCCAGAAATGCAAGACCATTTAGCCTGGATACAAAGAGCCCATAGAGGCCGGATTACGCTCGGAAAAGAGGACTGGTTGGCAGTCCTTTTTGAGATCCGGGAGCGATGCGCTGGCCCAGAATGGGATCGACAGCAAGCCGGAGAGCAGAGTAGGAAATCAGCCACTCGTCCCAGTTTTGGGGCAAAGTAAACCCGGTTTGATTTTCGTGATACGTTCAGAAGCGAACGGGGAAGTTGCTTGAAATGAGGACCAAAGCGGAGAGAATGAGCGTGAGAGACGGGGAGCAATCGACCAATGACATTCACTTTGAAAAGATTAGTATAAATCGCTTGACAAATAAAGGGCAGTCGCATTGATCGGCCACAGGTCATTAGATCGTTGTTGCTTGATTAGGCAGAATTGGATTGAAGCTTGAATCGAGACGACCGAACGAAACTGCCAGAGTTGACTATCGCGATAAACAGATTTTAAAGCACCGACAACTTTGAGAAACTAGATAACTGGAACCGAGTTAGCCAAGCCGCTGGTTCCGATTATACACAGTACAATCGATGTACGAATAACCTGAGCTGGGTTTTACAGTGCTTCGCCGCTGGGTTGGATTTAGACAAATTAAAATGGATATGCTTTTGGGCCATATTTTCAAAATATCCCACACTAATTTTACCCATCTAAACACCCTGTATGCGTGCAATAACAAGCCACATTTATTAGCTAATTCTTATTCTCTATAGAACGGTGTCTTGGGGCATTCACACCACTAAAAGTACGAGTAGGTCGAACATTAGTTAGAACAATATTAGTTAAAACTGATTAACTATTTCGTTTGTTGTTAATGCAATTCATGGAAACGTCGCTATCGCCTCCAACGATAAGTTTCGTGCCTTTGGTCTTAGTTGCACAAAATTTGACCGTCGGCTCGATCGCTAGAACTACAGTTCTTCCAAGGAAAATTCAACGGCAATGGTATAAGAATCTCTGCTCATTACTCCGGAAGACATTTTTTCACACTATTCTAATGCGTGGAATGTGAGATATCTTCAATAACACAAATTCGCAATCATAAATGGAGCGCACTTAAGAAATCCATGTTGGAGGAATTGAGGCAGAATCCTTTGCGGTCTTCACAAGCAGCTGAAAATATGTTCATCTAATCAGTAAGTAGTTTAAGCCGCCACAAAATTAAAAAAGTACGTAAATTGTGATTATTGCAGATAAGTGTGGCACCCAGTTCTGGGTGCCGAGGAGAAAAATGTTTATACCATGCAACCCAATTTGGTAGAATCTTTATAGGTGAAGTGAATCGACCCTTTGCTGAATACGTCCTATTCACGTTGACGAAGCGTTAGTTCTCACTTAGACACATGAGAAATTTGTCCACGATCGTTGCACATTCCCTAAGTTTACAGCCGAAAGATCAAAGTGTTGCCTCATCGAGCTTGTAATTTTGATTTGTTTCATGGCAAAACTCACTTGCCCGCATGGTCTTCGATCAAACCACGTGACTTGATCGACTGTGTCAGGGCTGTTATGCGGTCGAAAATTCAAATATTCAAACTGGAAGTCAGACTGAATACGTAAAAATCAATGCATACCCCCTTCAGTTGAAGGCCTTATATCACAAAATGGTGACCCAGCTAAATTGGGGCTAATTGATATCCGAGGTTCAAAATGATAGTTAGAGCGCTTCAAAATCGTCGCATTTGACATGACTTAACAAGTGAAGAAACAGTAATTATGAATAATTTGAGTGCTTCCAATTGGATTTCAACTAATCAGAGTCCAATAAAATGGGGCATCAGAAAAAACAGATGAAACTGGTCTGTTACTCGAGCCCTTGTTATTAAAATGCCAAAATTCGAAGTTACGATGAAGAGAAAAATTATCAAGCGCAAACAGGCCACTGATATTCAACTAAACTCTTATTACACCTGATACTACCGTTTACCCCAACCATAAGAAGGTGGGAATAGTAGCGAGGCTTAATTTTACTAGAATACTACCGAATCACGTGACGGCTGTTTCAAATACGCTGTAATTAGTGATTAGTAATCCACGTTTGCTTTGAGTATTTCAAATTTTTAATGCGAGGGGTACTATATACATGAATAAATATTCGCGAGGAAATTGTCGCAAAGTACCAGTGTAAAATATGCATTCGGATGGGTGCAGTGTACATCTGCGAAGATGTAGTGAAGTCTATACTAATATAAACCAAACACTACTGCTGTGTTGTTCTGTCTTTAAAATCGCCATCTAGTATCGAGAACTTTGGTCACGGAAATTCTGACAGCGACCATTTTTGTCAGTGTGGCAGATTGGATTAATCAGGAGAGAGGCCAACACCGAAGATGGTGCGCACCGAAATTCATCGAACCCATTTTAGTTCCTCTCAGTCTGTACACTTCATATCGATCGATAAAAAACTAATGCACTGACTAATGCACCGAAAATCCCGAACCGCGTTGTCGAAACTAAAACTCTTCGAGCACATTGGTACTTTCACTGTCGCGTCAAAGGGTTTTTAATCACACCACCATTTCTATTGATTTGCTTGCGGTCAAAACATTAGGCCTAAACACGTATTACTGGAAAAACAGGCGAAATGTCACATTTTTAGTGGAATCATTCAGTAAGTCTTCGTTTAATTGGGTTAGCAAATTGGTCGTATTTATGTCCTATCGTCACACGCGAGGCGAACACAACCGTACACACCCGGGCATATTGTATACCAGACATCGATCTGACGTGTAAGAAGGACGAATAATAATAATTTAGTCGTAAGATCCAACTGCAATTGATATTTCTTTTCTGTCTAAAGCTCCAACCCGAGGTACCTCGCTGAGTTGTTCATCGTACCCCTAATTTTGGCAAAGAGAACACACAAACTGGAGAGAATAGACTGATTTCAGGTCACTTAACAATCCTTTATTTGAGACGAACGGATCTTTTCAGTTGTATTTCTAAAATCTGGAAATTAAATTCTTCTGAAAATGAGTGCTAGCCGAGTTACCAATAGACAGTTGGTTGGAAACCTATAATCACATTCATTGGGTTGCATTAGTTCGGTCTTCTCGTGAGTGTCACTGGCATGTACGAAGTTGCAGACCGATTTGCAGATTAGACCCTGAAGAAGGGAATCAAGCAATTCGAGGATGAAATTATACATGGACTATTTGCCAATTCTAGATCGAGAAAAAAACTCATGCCACGGGTAGATCAGTCCTGGAAAAACTGATCACGAGTGGATTGGCAATAAAACATCCGGTGAATCATCTTTGACTGGGCCGACATTTTGCCTTTTCTCACCGAAATGAATTTAACAAACCACAAAAACTTTCATGTGTGCTGTCGGCGCAGTTCGCTCGCCGCGGATTAGTCCGTAAGCCGATTTCACCAATCCAGGCAGGCAAATGAGCTTTCCGGTTCACACTAGCTCCGAACTACGAAACACGTGCACAGGCTTGTGTTTAATCTTACAAGATTTTTTTTCATTTCTGCCGTTGACATGAGATTCTCAGGACGAACCCACATTCCCATCGTGCATCACCGGAGCAGTTATCTTTTTAGTCAGGCTTACTAGTATCTAAAACAGACCAATGCTTTTGTCTGTTCACAGTACCCTCGAGATTATTCGACTGAATTGATGTGTCAGGAATTGCCAGGTCGTCCGATAAAATCGATCTGAGATGGGCAGATCGGTCACCGTTACCCTGATGATATCAACGCAGGAGAGTACATTACTGTTATCGAATTGGCCGCCCAGACGGGCATTTTTCGGCATGGAGTCTGCGAATCTGGTGGCCGAGATTAAAATCGTACGTGCCCCTTGGGTAGCCGGGGTGTCGGCAAGCCTCAATGGACCTGGGCAAATAAAATCATAGCGGTGCTCATCTTTGCGGTGAAATTGTCGCGGCAACAGATCAGGTTAACCGAGCCAGACGGCTGGCTCAGATGTGAACTGGATAAGTAAGCCATTTAGGGCTTGCCTGCTTTGGCCAAATAGCTACCCCGTTAAGTGTTTATCGGTCAGCCGTCATTCGGCCGAGACGAAATTGTGCATCGTTTTTCAAGAAAGGGACCGCGACCAACAGAGCGGTACCGAGTGGGGGAAGTAACCCGGCAATGGGAAGATTCCAACTCGCGGCTTCCACGTCGGAGGGCCATGATCCTATTGACTTGACCACCGCCGGCATATGCATGCATTTTCATGTTATATTATAACCAATGGGAAATTTTCTATTTACTTACGCTAATGGTATTCAAAAGTAACATGGTCAGCAGCTTTGGATGGTACGCAACTGAACAGCTGGTTAATAAACGCTTGAGGCATCATTTGATCATAAGCTGTTCCTGATTCGCATATGGGCTGAAGTGTCAACGAGCAGGACCAGGATGGCAACCCAACGGTATGCACTAGCATGTTTTACCGAACCGTTAAGCCAGACCTGACAAATGGGTGCAGATTGACTGAGGTATGCGGGGATCAAGCGATCAACCTCGTGGCCTGCTGTAACAGCCCGTTCGGTTCAGATCTTGTCGACCCCAATCAGGTAATCTAACTTCACTTACACCAACCGAGTCAATGATCACTCCCGGAAGATCTCGAGTCCGAATCCTTCCACATTCGGCCTACAGTTGACCGCAGCTCCCTAGTCACGAAGACTGAATAGGCTAAAATGATGAAGGAAGAATGATGACACTTCCGATGTCATAACCCGAAGTTGTTTTTTAAATCAACACTTGGTCACTGATAATTGGCGGAGTAGTGGATTTTGGTCGGTGCAACGACCAACTATTGGGACTGCGACTGGAACGGTTGGAAGGCCGTTTCATGAGAACGAGAGCGAAAGAAGTCCAGTCATACTGAGTACCTAAATTTGAATTGGGTGATGGTAAAGTGATCGATTCAAATTAACAGACAAAAGGTCCTGGGGACAATCATTGAACTAGCGGACAAATGGAAAAACAGGGATATACGTGGTATGACGAAAATCTGGTGAGTTGAAGCGAACTGTTTTTTAATTTAGTCCTTCATAAAATAATTCACCATGTGATATCATCGCTCAACTCACCATTAAGAAACCGTAGAAAAACTGTACAGCTGTTTCATCCAGCTTGTTAGGAATCGTCAACGGCAGTGCATATCCATCGCACCCGAACTGGGTCGCGGACCCGAACAAGGACGAACGATTGTGAGTCGAACGCCTTAGCCACTACGCTACCGGGCAGGCTCTGAACGGTTTGTTGAACTTCACTACATGAGCACGTTGCACCTATCTGTCACTGATTTGCACGGTTACTGTCCGTTAGCTCACAGCGATCGACCCCTACTGATAGGTGACTTCTCTGCAGGTAGCCTAAGTACGACGAAGGCTTTCGATATGACCTACAAAGCTTGGCTGCTTGGTATGTGTTAGTTGTAGGAGATTGAATGTTTTCATGAAATAATTCATCATTCGTCCCATTTCGGGCGCGGTGGATATGCACTGCTGATGATGATTCCTAACAAGGGTGAAACAGCTGTACAGTGCTTCCATGGTTTCTTTATGGTGAGTTGAGCGATCATACCACATGGTGAATTATTTCATGTAAACATTCAATCTCCTACTACTAAAATTTAGTCTTTATTCGAACTGAAATGTGGGCTTTCCTCGATATGTAGTTGGACAATCAATACTTTGAATCCGGTTCCGAACTATTTAACGATCGATTCACGTAAAATGAGATCCTCGCACCATAAACGATCATCTAGTCAACCTCCAAATTTCTGCCTTACATCCTCAAATCAAACAGATACCGGTTCGTCTGTTTGTGGAATCAAACCGTTCGCATCGGTTAGCAACAAACTCACCGAGAGTAAGATCAACATTAGCACAGGTATGGGAACCAGTGTGATTGTACCGAGCAAAAGCAGAGTCATTCTCCTCGAATGGAGTGTGTCGATTCACGAGGACAACAGATCACTTCAAGTCAGTTGACTTGTTCGTGAAAAGTACAATATCTAAGTAGCTCAAGTGGACAGTATACAATAGGTCCACTTTTTCGATAAAAAATGTGATTCCTTGTAATTTTGATTATACCTAGTGATACCCTTAACTGAAATACAAGAGATCGATAAAATAAACTTGGTAAGTTTGATTTTGCCCATAAGTATTATTGTGCTGATGACCATTGAGAAATTAAACACAAATAATCATAAGCAATAAGAAAATTATTGGTGTATAATACAACATCTCGATCAGTTCTAGAACTGGTTCCACTAACGGTACCGCTTCGTGCTAGCACAAACCCTCTTAGTTATCGGGCAAGCAATGCCGATACTACGCTTTGATAGTGTACAAAATCGAAATATTTGGTACATTTTCTATCAAAAACCACTTCCTTCCAAATGGAGCCGCATGTTTTGAATTGGATTCCAATCGAAACATTTTGAGTGCCGTGGAACGAAACCCTATTCCGCAAGCCCTCTGTCTAAAGGTCTAACTTGTTAGGCAAATAGGTGGTGTCGTTGGAAGATTTGTGGTTCGAATTGATGATTCTTACCCAGTTCCCAGAGTGAAAAGGTAATCGCTAGCAGGTTGCTACTGTTGGATACGTTCTTTTCCGTCCACGTTTAGTATTTCCCTAGTGATAGGGATGGATTGTCTTCTTCGCATATCCCAATAGCTCACCAGGAGCTTTCCTCCTTGAATTGATCGTTTCCGAACTCCGACGATATGATTCCGTTACACATCCGTACCATTTCAAGACTCAGATAGGAAAAAGCCACATTGAAATGTGAACCCATAAACATAGTCTCAGAAGGTGTCTTCATAACTTGTTCCGTTTGACCTGTGACGTGACTAACTTGGCAACTGATGCCAACGACAATTGACTAGAGGTCCGTTGACAGATTGGTTCAAGCTAGCACCGATTTCACGTCAATCCGCTAGTCAGTCACCATCGAGGTCGACTGTCATGTCAGGCGCGCCACGATTAAGCTGAAGTAGTCGTAGTGCACCATTCTGAGGTCATACTTACAGTCCCCTAACTACTCAACAAAACCGAGAAAATTCAAGTACTTTTTCCCAAAGGGCTCCTTTCGGCGTTATGTGTAAATTGGAGACGTTAACTTTAACGACATGATCTTGTACCCTTTTTGGGGAGTGGGTGACAAGATAAACTCCCGGAAGGGAAAACAAACTGCCCGATAGGATAGATAAACCAATCAATTGTTTTTCCACAACGATAAAGTGTCTTCATCAAAACGGGCTCGATACAAGAAAGCTCGTGGGAATAAGAACAGTTCCACGTTGCCCTGGCTCCTCGGGCGATACCTCAATACTCACTTGTAGAAATATTTCAAAAATCTGGAAATTTCTGAGACGTCTAGTGTCCGTAACAGTTCTGGGTATAATGCCAGCAACATTTGTCAGCTGATTGAATGAAGGCATACCAACCCTAGTCACGGCTGCTATTGCCAGTATTAGTTAATACGTGTTGGAAAAAGCGGCACCATTGTCTCACTTCCGGTCTGTATGAAGGTAAAAACATGAAATGTAAACAGCCGATCGCCTGCGCTCATGTGCATTGATGAAGTCACGTGATTCGGCCGGCCGTCTTGCAGAGAGGCTCTGAGGTTCGAAATTCGAATATTCAAACAGGACGTTAGATTGGAAACTCAAAAACAAATATATCGTTTCTTTCCTCACATTTCTTTATTATCTCAGTGTCTTTTCGATGTTTGTTATAGCCATAATTCAGATGGATGCAATCGCAGTTAACTCGGGGGTCAGTCGCTTAAAGGGCAGTATTTTTTTTACCGCGATGTGTCTACGTCAACCGTCGCGCTCTTTGGGATTAAATGTTTCTTCTACGAGAATCGAAGTGTGACCTAGTGCCCTAGGTAAGTGACCTCAGAGATGTCAATAAAATTTTCTCACCACACTTCAGCACCGCTGCCATTTGTTTAGACTCAGTCCTTGTGGTGCACGAATAGGAAACCAAATAGGAACTGAAATGCGAGAACACAAATCAAAATTCACTGATGTGCAATACAGTGTAGGTATTGTCTAAGACTCTACCCACCAGTAGCAATCGGGAAATAAAGAACTACACAACCATAACCATGCTCATTTCATTCTGTAGGAGCGTGGACAGGTGTTGTGTTGGTCTAGAAGTGATACGGTGATTTGTCGGTTAGATAAATCGAACCTTAGTTTGGGATTGTGTGTCCTCTCTCGAAAGGTTAGCTTTGTCTGACCGACGAAAATCTTTCAACGATTCACCTTGTGAATCGATTATAAACTCATCATCCTCCCGTGGCGCTAATGATTCCAACAAAATTCTAATGCCAACTCACAGAAGGAATAAACAAACTGGAAGAAGGTGAGGAGGTGGGTGATTGGGCGGACCACAGGGTGCCGGGTACGCATATCTGACGACCGACAATAACCTCCAAATCGGTCAGGTATTCCCGGAGAGGGTTTGCCTCTCCGTCCAAACACGAAACATACTACTAGCAAGAAAAGCACAGACGTCTATCTTCATGAGAAGTTAATCGATCAACTGAGCGCGCGCACCCATTTCTCACTTAACCATAACTGGACAAATCCATTTGGCTTGACAAACTTCAGTAAAAAATCATTACAGTTTAGAATTCCACTTGGAACAGAACAGAACATTTTCCGCCATTTGCACTCGCCAATCGGTTTTGTGTGTGTATTCATCTGCGTCGAGGTTCTCTCGTGTGTTGATTACCAAAGGTATGCTCACCGCGTTTTACTTAATCAGTAAACCTGTAGTAATAATGGTCAGGCGAAAAGCTGCATTGACTGGGAGCGATTATGGTAACACGCGGACTGCAATTGCCAGCTCCTACTGGTATGCTTCCAGTTCCGATCCATGACAATGAAGAAAGCATGATGAAGTAGTTAGCTGGAATTTATTTATTTACAAGTGGTTAATTGTGAATGATATAATGTTAATAACACAGCGTTGTTGGTAGATGTAATGCGCCAACGTTTCGAATACCGTGGGTAATCTTTCTCAAGGAAAGTTTTACAATCAGGTCGTTCTTATACATGGTAACTGAATATAAATGTCATTGGCGGAATAATCTGGGCCAATGATAACTGCAGAATGTTCGCATTTCTCGTTCCTGGATTGACACCTGTCTGACTGGTGAAGCTGAGAGCAGAGCTACACCGCACTGATCCTCACGACGTGCATGTCGAGTCACCACGAGACCCTTCCAAATGGTATCGGATTTGAGACGCACACAATTCGCCTGTCATATCCTCCTGTCATGACAAATTTTACCGCTTATATTGCACATATTGGGCACATACATTGTGCATCAAGATGAAGGTTACGGATATCAACATCTAACCATAGGCCAACTCAAACAGGACAGGTTTCAGTTCTAAAAATAACTTAATCATTCGGCACGCCGCTAAGAAATCTGTGGGATGCCTAGTAGCGCGTTATTTTCGGCGACGAATTGAGCAAGCCAGTGGAACGGTTTTGTTTCTAAATGATGAGGAAATGATGGATCATTTATTTCTGAGCAACTCGTCCATTCAACTCAAAAATAGAAGTAATGATACTCAGTACTTGATTTGGACTCGTGGAATCAAATTTGGACTGCAAAAATACAAGTGACATTTCTGTTGCTCACATCAGGGTCGACGGTCTGTGTGAATTTCCACAATTTTCGTTTCCCATGTATATATTTCATAACTACTTAGGAGTAGTGTGTGTGGCTGGGGATAGTTTTGCTCTGACTAACTGCACTTCGGGCTCCACTGTCGACAGACAAAACTCAGGTCCGCCGTGTCTCCCTTCGAAGCTGTCGGGCGCTGCTGACTGGCATTGGGGACGAAACCTGGACAACCGTGGCCCAGTGATTCGAATCAACCCCAGAGGGGCTGGACAGAGTGGTAACACGCACGACTCCCATCATTATCATCGTCATCAACGTTTAGCGTTAAACAGCAAGGCAAGCTCCACTGACCACTGCCTGTCCCCCACAGTGAATGCCCAAGGGGAACAGGGAGTGGAACTACACAGTTGGGAAAGGATAAGAGTGCTGTGGCAGCCAATACACGGAACAGTCTAACTGCACTCATTCTGATTCTATCGAAAATGATAATACGATCGTCAGGGTTCCCCGTTCACTGCAACGATTCCTTTGCGAAAAGACGCGGGTTCAGATGCCCGTGGTGGGATGATGATCTCTAATCAGAGGCTGATCGTTAAACCTGAGGTTTGTGCATTGAGAGTGGTATCCATAGAGCCAAACAAATTTCTCTTTCATGAAGTAATTCGCCAAGTGATACCATCGCTTAACTCACCATTAAGAAACCATAGAAGCACTGTACAGCTGTTTCATTCTTGTCAAGAATCATCGGAAGTGCATATCCATCTCGTCCGAACTGTGACGCCAACTCGGGACGACCGCTCCTGAGTCGAACGCCTTAGTCATTACACTACCAGGCAGGCCCTCAATGGTTTGTTCAAATTCACCACATGATATTGCGCATACTCGTCACTGATACGCACGCCCACGGGCCGTTAACGCAGAGCAATCGACACCTACCAATAGATGACTTCTGTGCAGATGGCCTAAGTGGGACGAAGGCATTGGGTAGTACCTACAGAGCTTGGCTACTTGGTATATGTTAGTAGTAGGCGATCGAATGTTTTCATGAAATAATTCATCGTTCGTCCCAGGTCGGGAGCGGTTGATTGCATTGCTGATGATTCCTAACAAGGATGAAACAGCTGTACAGTGCTTCCATTGGTTTTTAATGGTCAGTTGAGCGATGATATCACACGGTGAATTATTTCATAAAAGTTCACTTTATGTATTTCGTCTCGGTCTCTAAGTGATGTTGTTTCCTGCCTGAAGGCGTTGGTTGACGAACGTGACTCATTTTCCCTGCTCATTGCGACTTCCGTTTACGGTCATTTATTCATGATTAGAAACCCGGTTTACCATAAGTTAGGACGCTCGCGGATTGTAAGTCCGTCACAAAAGTCTAATGGACTCTGCAAACATATGTTCAGTACAAGCTTCACACGGTGAGCAAACGGATAAGTTCGCGGCGTTTGGACGTGAATGTTTCGCGTCAGTTTCAACACTTTTAGTCGCGGCCCACTTCATGAAAATGATATGCACTGTTATTTCATTAACCAAAGAATTTAAAGGCAAGAGATAACAATCCAGGGATGAGTCCAGTGGAAAAGGCATTCCCCATATCCACTAGGACCCATTCCATGGAGAAATAGGGGGGGGGAGGGGTGGTCACCTTGACCCTGAAGCTTGGAGTGGCATAGAAGCACACAAGGACTCATTCGGTCAGGTGTGGTGACCAGCTAGTCCGGAGCGGGTTGCCGTCTACGATCAAAGTGATCGGAGTGTTTTGGGTTAGAATCTCTGACTTTTGGATGACAGACTCACAATCTATTTGACCGCCGTGACTTGCCGAGGTTCCACTTTTATCTTAGTTTCAAATCCATTTTTAGGTACTTCGTTGATTTGAACTAGTAAAATAAACTCCGATCTTATTTCGGAGCTGAACACTTTCGAAATGGTGAATGCTACAAAAATGACGATACTTCAATTTCAGTTTCTACTCAGTAAAAACGCCTTTTCCCTCCAGGAAAGAGCAAAACTGAAAATTTATCTTGCCACATTCAAGAGTTTGTTTGCACTGAATTTTGCTAACCTATCCCCATTTGCTTTAGGGAATATGCGTCACAAGCCATTGTTCAATGCCTGAATTCATAAAGACCACGATTTTACTGCGTCCATCATAGGAGATCAGCCGACAGAGTTCATTCGGACAGTTTTGTGGAAACTCTACCACGAACATCCGAATTGGTGCAGAGAATTTAACGAATGATGTACCCAACTTCCTTGCTACTGAACTGTCACCAAAAGGACCGGGTTGGAAACGAATGACGGCGATCAGGCTGATTGGAAAGTATTCGCACTTTGTAGGCTATAAATCTAGAAGCATCTCCTAGGGGACACAATGGTGGAAGAACGTTTTGTTGTCGCCCGTGTCCTCGTCACTTCTTATTTGGTTCCCCTTCACTTTCAGTTTCGGAATCGTGGTTCCCGGTTTTCTTTCCAATTAATCACATAGTTATGCCACTACATACACTCTCTTTTTCCCGTCCATCCCGTACACTTGAATATGCATCAAGAACTCATCACTTTCGCCAATATTCGCGGACTGAAATGCAACAATGATTCTGTCAAAAAGTTTTCTTCCAATCTTCATCTCCATTAGTACCATGTTTAAACGAAACTCACATCTCTTCCTTATCACACACCAACGTTCTGCACATTTCCCGCTGCACTCCTCGTTTCTTCCCAATCCAAGCGTCCGTGCCTTTGCCCATCATTCAGTTTATAGCTTCCGAGTAATACAATCTGACCGTTCCAATCACGAACTTCAACTCATGTGGTTGGAAATTCGACTTTGTTCTTGCAGCCTATATTCACGAACTGAACACTTGCTGGTTACAAATCCCAATGTTCACACCCGCAACTGGTTGGTACTTTCTTTCGACACCTCGGCCACTGAACAAGAATCCAAACAATTCGCTGTGGTCTGTGATCTGTCTCAGTCAACGGAACTCCCCACAAGTTTATTTGATCGATATGGCGAACTTGCTTATACATTCATTCTTCGATACATTTTAGTAATAGGAGATTGAATGTTTACATGAAATAATTCACCATGTGATATCATCACTCAACTCACCATAAAGAAACCATGGAAGCACTGTACAGCTGTTTCATCCAGCTTGTTAGGAATCATCAGCAGTGCATATCCACCGCGCCCCAACTGGGACGCGAACCCGGGACGAACGAATCTGAGTCGAACGCCTTAGCCATTACGCTACCGGGCAGGCTTTGAACGGTTTGTTCAACTTCACCACATGATGTTGCACCTATCCGTCACTGGTTTGCACGGTTACTGTCCGTTACCTGACAGCGATCGACCCCTACTGATAGATGACTTCTCTGCAGGTAGCCTAAGTACGACCAAGGCTTTGGGTATGACCTACAGAGCTTGATTACTTGATACATTTTAGTAGTGGGAGATTGAATGTTCAACAAACCGTTCAGAGCCTGCCCGGTAGCGTAATGGCTAAGGCGTTCGACTCACAATCGTTCGTCCCGGGTTCGCGTCCCAGTTGGGGCGCGGTGGATATGCACTGCTGATGATTCCTAACAAGGATGAAACAGCTGTACAGTGCTTCCATGGTTTCTTTATGGTGAGCTGAGTGATGATATCACATGGTGAATTATTTCATGTAAACATTCATTCTTATCATCTCCTCTGTTCTTTTTTCTGTTCACTCAAATGTTTTCATTCTCACCTCTCTCGACTCATCGGACTTTTGAGTCGTCACATCCTGGACCAACCTTAATAGCTACAAACCTGTACCTAGCTCAACACACACACATTTTGGTGCTAAGATTCACCTGACTTGCTGATCTCTCACCATTGGAATAAATTGTTGTTTCACTTGTATACTGTTTCCAAGGCTCCCGCAAAATTTCACTAAAGTCATTCCTAAAGGCATGAATTCTGTGATTTCGCACTTTTCCAAACCCGACAATCCAGAATTCCCCGAGCCGCTCAGCCTGTAACTGTGTTGTCTGCTTCAGGTACTCAGCATTCCTTCGCTGGGGCTACTCCCCTACCCACCGCCGCTTTACACAGGCTACGAACAAATATGTGTTCGGTACAAAACGAAACGTCCTCTCGCTTCCGCCACTGGTAGCTGAATATTTTAATCTCTTATTCTACCCGTATTCTGACAAATCTGTTCCAGCAATTTTTCTCCCATTCGTATTGTCTCAATTGACCCTGTCTGCAAACCATACGAGAAAGAAGAGGTTTTGTCGGCCGGTTTGATTCTCGTTTCACTTTGTACTGTTACGCAACTCCCTCGTCTACTTCTGTTTCCTCTAATCACCCGTTTGCATTTATGTTTAGCACCAGGACATCTTTTTATGCCCTTCCATTTTTTTTATTTTGAACCTTCCCACTCCCTTGAAAATGCACCCAAATTTTCCATTTCCTAAACGCGGTGATCTTCTCAGGCCCAAACAACTATGGTTTGATTTCTCTAATCTCTGTTATTTCTTACGTGTTCGAAACCATTTTCATCGATCAACTGTGATCGTTTCTCGAACGCGAAGGGTTGTTGAGCGATCCCGAATATGAATTCGTAGTCTTTTGTGCACAAAAGTTACTAGCACAAACCCCACGTTCGCCATGACGATGATATCACTTGTGTGCCGTACATAATTTGATCGTTGTGCCCATTCACGGCAGTTCCGAAATGAATACTATACAATCCTCAGACTGTGTTACGCAAACGGTCAAAAGAACAATATGAAATGTTAATATTTCACCGCATTGGTCCTCATTCTCCACTGTCCCTTTGGATAAAGGGGATTCACTGGATTCCGACAACGCCGTTCCGTTGATGATCTAATGATTCTCATCTTATACTCTTGATCTACCGTACTCGGCAACCACTGATAAACACATCTGATCTCGCTCGATATTACCAAAGCCTTCGACCGAGTCCATGGGCTTCTGTCTCAGCTGTTCCCTACGAATGCTGGCGTTTCATAGTGCTCGGTACTCGTTTCTATCCTCATTTCCTTATTTGCTAATGATCTATTCAATAAACCCAATCCAATCCACTCATTTGGCGATAATGCCACAGTCTATCGTTCTCTTTCTTACTTTCTTCGCTACGCAAGCATCAACAGTGACAGCAATCCTAATGCTGCCAATGTATCGCTGAACTCTAATCTTGAGAACGTCTGCTCCTGGGGTTCATCTAATCCCGTTGATTTCAGTGCCATTTGAAACTTCTCCCCTCTATTTCCCTTTACGTCGTCCGTTCACCTTTTATTTCCCGTTTGATTTAACTGGTCTACGCTTCGCAGGTTTTATCTCTGCCTCTTTCTATACTTCCCAAGCTGCGCGCAAATTTTGATTTTCTATTTTGCGCCAGATATATTTTTCACTCCAGTCCCATCTTCTTCTGCTGTACGAAGTCCCGAATACGCTCCGTGCTTGACTACTACAATCACGTATGGCGTGAGGCTTAGTACACTTCTATTTTCCTATTTGATGAGGTTCAACGCAGGGCTATTCCACTGATCAATAACATCCAGTAGGCACTCACGTGACCATTATTGGGCGGTTGCTTTATTGTCCCTTTTCTATCGTTATTGTTTTGGCTGTTGCTTTTCGGCACTTATTTCGTCAATCGGTATACCACTGATCTTCGTCCGCCTGTCCCGTTCTGGAGCTTATAGCCACCCTCAGCAAGTTCCTTCTACAGAATTGTCGAATATCTCTTTTTAAGTCACTGCCCTAATTATCAGAACTGAGGGACATTCTTCCACTCGGTTGTCCGACTCATTTATAATTTCTTTCCCTCTTTAAAAGTCTCATCATGCTGGTTGTTACGTAAATGTTCCACACGGCCATCTTTTACAAAAGATCACTGAGCTACGGGGCCTTTGCCCAATCGCTGTAAATCAATTTATCTGTAATTCGAAAAATGTCCTATGAAGTTAGGGCGATGTTACGACGACACAAGCACTGCCGAGGTCAGTCTGATCCGAACAACATCGGGAAATGATAAAAATCACGGAAATGTTTGTTGATTGGCCGTGAAATTTGCACAGTCAAATAATCAATCAGCGCAACGAGCGAGTGACTCATTGTCTTCATTCAATGGAGATACGTAACTCACGTGATTGGAAGAATCATAAAATAAGTTAAAACTTTGCAGACTGTACCGCTATGGTCAGAATCACTAGCCGAACAAATAGGCCTTGGAAAACAACCTACTGAAGACCATTTGCTGCCATACCGTCTGATCACCGGAACCGGACACATGCAAAAAGTCCGATATCCAACTCTGGGTACTTAAATTAGTAGTAATAAATAAAGTTAGGGAAATCAATATGGGTCAATGGTAAACTGCATTTGGAACCAGGATTTTGACGCTCGATAGATCTAGATAAACAAGTTTCCGAGTTGGATACCAGCATAGCACAGAGCCCAATCATAACTGGTTAATTGCTACAAACTGGATGAATGACAACTTTCCCTGTGCTCAGTTCCGATGCTCACATTTGTACCACTGTCCACGTGATCTATCGATTCGGAATTGTGTACAAAGCCACTCACATCAGTTGACGAGAAAAGTGGTCTTCCGTTCTTTTTCGGTACGCAATCCGCATAGGAAAGAGAATTGTTTACGAACAGGATTTTGGTTCATTTCATTCCTGAGGCAATGTATTCATAAGAATGGAAAATATGAGTAGAAAATCGTGTCGTTTCGGCAGTGTGACTGGACGGAAGCGCGGAAAGTGGTAGACCAGCGAATGTCTGAACTATTTGATCCATACTTAGCTACGGCCTCTCCTAAGTAGGGGGGTAATACACTTGGTTGTCGGTCACCAACGTTAGAAAACTTGGTCTAATTTCTTCTGTGCTCAGAGATCAGGTTTCATATTCAAATCATTGTATCGAGGACAGACCTCAAGGCATTTAGTAGGCTTGCGGTCTTGTTCAAACGCATAGCAAGAACACTCGAAACGAAATCTAACGAAATAGAGGATACCTTGAAATCTGACCGTGATTTGTTAGGATAATTCGAAAACTTTAAACCCAGGTTCGATCTGAGCGTGGATTCTGCACGTAAATCGTAGTTTCCTCATTCGGTATCCCAACCCAACCCACAGTTAAGAAACCATGGGAACATTGAACAGCAATTTCACTGTTGTTGGGACTCATTCACCGTGTCCGAATAGGGATGACGACCACAGAACATTCGCGAGTCGAACGCATAATCCTGTTCGCTACCGGGCGTGATCTCAAACGGCTCACCGAACTTCTTGTTGTGTTCCCTTAAATTCAGGCTTACAAACACGATGGTTCCTCGGTTCAAACAATCGATTCGGCTTTTGAGTATGCTTTCGACAATACAGGCTGTTTTTTGCAGGTCCAATGCCCTCTTTTCATCTGATAAAAGATCCGGTTAATTCTATCCGTTTCCTTTCTACAGAACTGTGATGTGCGTAGTTGTGCCCAAACGTCCCGCTCAATGAGGTGGTGCGCATGATAAGATGAGGAAATGTGGAAACTTTTATCACAGTGAATTCACAGTCGTAACAGAGCAGGCAATGCGTAGATTATATGCGTTACTTTTACCTCGTTACTACTATTGTGATGTGGTTCAAGAAATGTCCTTTTCGAACCCATGGGATTAAGGCGAAACATTCACCTGGTGATGGAACGCAGTAGCTCTAACTGATGATAACTAAAGAAAATCGTTCAGATAATCAGCTAACTTATTGTTCTAGAAAGACAAGATCGACTTTGCATGCAACAAACGTCGCTCGAATGTGCTGGTTGTTTCCAGATTAAAAGAAGATTGATTAATTTGTACAAAATCATGACCTGAGTCTCAATCAAGTGGTCTGGGGTTTACTGGGAAGTGTGTGATTCAATGTTTGCCACGGATTCAATTTTACCGCTTTCCGTAATTAAAGTCAACATTCGACTTTTAAGGATCTTCTGGCCTAGTTTAAGATAATTGAACCACAATTTAAAAATTGAACTCCAAAAGCAAACCAGTGGTATAAAACGGTCACATGACTCAAACTACAAAAACTTTCCTATACCGAATGGAGGACAGAAATTCCAAATTGGACCACCCGGAGACGCGGTTCTGCATATTCATAGGCGAAATTATTTTGGCTCTTAGCGGTTAAGGTTGGCATATTTTTGACTCCCATTTGGTCTCATAATCATGGCATCAAGAACGGACCGAGAAGGTGTCAATTTGTGGCATTATTAGGGGACAAATTCGACTTTGCCGCATCGAGGGAAAGAAACGAGACGAAAAAAACCTTATACTTGCAGAAAGCTTGAAGTATGCGAAAGAAGAGCACTAGGTAGCCTATAGAAAGCCAGGGGCTTAGGCAGGCAGCATCTATGATCTTGGAAACTGAACCGGTATTAAATTGGACAAGATCTCTACAGATCAGAAGTGGCGTTCATAGGTCACCCATTCGAGTCTGTGATCCCCAAAGTAAAAGACGCTTGATCAAAGTGACCAACGCTTACCGTCAAGGTTAAAAGCATTTCGTCGTTGTGGCTTCGGTTTTCTGGGAATATCATCCGGCAGTGCCTGTTCGAGATACGGAAAAATTCTTAATCTACTCATAAGTGCGCTAAAGTAGCCAGTTTGAGAATTCGATTCTTTTGAAATCTAGAAGGCTTCCATTGCTGAGCCAGGAGGTCAGTGCACATTCTGCATTGAGTATTCAAGCGGGAGTATTGACTCGAACGTCATGCTATTTGCAGTCTCATTGACTATTTTATTAATATCGCAAGAACAGAGAGCATATCTAAGGGGACTAATGATCACGGCGGTACTCTGCTGACGGTTTGGCATCAGAGAGCAGCATACCAGAAAGCATAATGGCGCATGATTGAATGTCCACAAACTTCAGAAAGCTTGCTTCCTGTAGTTGGCGCAATTCAAAATCAGATTTTAAAATGTCTTATGACGAGAACTCTAAATCTGGAAACCTGAGGATTTCCTGTTGGAGTGTGAACCACTTCAGAACCGTAGTCAAAATCATGACTGATATTCAACAATCTCGATTTCTATGCTTGAGTGACTGCCATTCAGATTCCGACTTTCAAGCACAAACCGCAAGTCATCCGATCAACCTTACACTCGGGAAGCATCAGACTTGAATTTCGCTTTGATTAGAATACAACAGGGAGGCATATCTTCTACCATTCCCAAGATGTGAACCGGAAGCCACGTGTGTTACCACCACTGAATGTCATTGAGAGTGACAAGTGAACGAACTTAACTCAGTAATTCTGATCGGTATGGACGGCCGCTGATGACGCAGTGGTAAGACATACGCCTTCCAGTTGGAAGGGCAGGGTTCAGACCCCAGATGCAATGGAGGACGCGCACCAACTCACAAGATCTAGTGAGAACGGTACTTTGGTCTGAAGTCTCTCGAGTCTAAGGTTTACCGGATGACTTGAGGTCCGTGCATGTGGGGTGGAATCCGAAAGACGGTCGGTCAAGCTAAGTAAACATCAATCCGGCAAACTACTCGCAAGTAACTGAACTCTATATGTATAAATCATAACGTTGCTGTTAGTAGGTATTCTAGTCGATACCACTGACTCAATCTCGCAAATGATCCTGCTCTCAAATTACCTCGACTTATTAGAACCGAACAGCCTTTCTAAGAAATGCTCACATCAAAACCAAGATGTGCACAAAAATCATCAGTATCGCTGCATTTCCAGCAGCCTGTTTTGACCGAGTGAATCCATTTGTTCTCTGCTACGCTCCAATGAACTGTAATCATTCCGTTTGGATGCGATGATCTCCGACAGATGGTTCACCAACAATATTTCTATAGCTTCTTCGGCTTCTGACGTCGTCCTCCGTTCCAAACGAACAAAACAGAACCACGGCCTGTTAGTCTCTAATGGTTGCATTTGGTGACAACTCCGCAAATTCATTCATGACAAGTTTACAAACTGCGTACCCTAAAAGGGTAAATAACGGCGCAGATACAGCTAACTACTTTCGCTAGCGCATACCTATTGCAACCATTACCGACAGCCGCAACCTTCTCCGTTTCCCTATACTTTTCTACCCACCACTGCTCTCATCATTGCCCAAACTCCTGGTCATTTGACGTCTCAGAGATCTACGCACCTCATTGCATGTCCTATCCGGGGGAACTGGTCTGCGAGCATCTAGTAGTTCAACTAAAGTCGAGGATATCCGTCGTTTCTGCGGTTTATGTGACAGGGAGCCCTTCATAGTAGTCGGTGCTTGGCTCAGAGCTTCTGTGATCTGATCCCAGGGTTTTCTCAGACCCTGGGCATTTTGTTGAAACGCCAACCGCCTTGAGAGTTCCGATTGTATTCGGCCATCATCGTCTAGAATCACTTGTGCAGGACATGTGGCTTTTGTGCTAATGTGGCCACGGACTATGTCCAAACGAAAGCGAGCACAGACCAAAGCATGGTCTGAGTATACAGGTGTGGACCAGAATAATCGAACGATCCACGCTACCGGTGACCAATGGCAGTGTGATCGACCTGAGTCCAACACTCTGAAGGCGAATAGCCACGGCAGGTGATTCGGTATCGCATTTTATGATAAAAATTCGTGTTCGGCAGGCACAACTTGTGGTCAAAACAAACCTGGATGAGTCGATCTCCGTAGTCGGTTCGGTCGGGTGAGGCCAAAAATTGGCCACCGATGTACCTTTTCGTCTTTGTTAAGTACTCGAGTTGGGCGTTAAAATCACCAGTAAGGAACACAATGCCCGTTGAACATACACTGCAGACTAACGGAGATGACTCCTGGTGGAAGTCATTGTTGGGCTCAGAAGAGGTGCAATCAGTGAGCGCATACATATGTACGATCGAGCGACTACGCTTCAACCGACTGCTACTGACATGCACAGAACCCTCCAACCAGACTGCGCATAAATGGCTGTCGACTGGGATCTAGTCTAACAGTGCACGCTCTGCTCGCATGCTCAGAGCGATCCCAACGTATTCCTGACCACGATCGCTCGAGGCGGGATCATTTCACATGCGAAGAGTGAAGTTGCATTTGGACTACAAAGAGTGGTCACAGAAGTGGAATCCCACTTCGGAGACAGCATACGTCTATTTCGAAAGTTTCAAGAATTCTAGCAAGGATAACTTGTTGTCTTATTTGATTGAGTGTGCGGACATAGAAAGCACTCGCATGAAGAAAAACGGAAATTAGAAAGGTTCCCTATTGAAAGGATGCTGGAGGTATTCGGGCTATTAGTACTCCGCGGCTTCCCACACCATAGAAGAGGTTCTTCTTTGGGAACCCTAACCGGGTCCTTTGATTAAAAGTCATATCCACAAGGTAGTGGGGCGGTAACCCAGCGCGGAAACTCGGAGCAGGCGTAGACTTATCACTACCTGCTCCGCTCAATGCAATGGACAGCGCGGTTCTGATTATCCTGCGCGACGACCGATGCAACATGGAATTATTTGCAGGCGTGCGATCCATGGGGAACGGGGGGCGGTTACTGCTAGGGAGTCCAGCCACTATGCAGGGGAACGACTAGGCTTCCTAGCCAAAGCCTTTGGTTCAAACCGGAATCTGATCGCAAGGTAGCGGGTTATGACTGAGTGGAGTGTCGTTTACTTGGATTATTCTTCCACTCAAATTTCTGATTGACCTTCCAGCTCAAATCAGCCCCAACCTGGAGGACTGAGACTACTTCGTTAGGCCTCGACTCATTGACCTGCCAGACATGACTGGGTCTTCGGGTTAAGATAAGCCCTCCGGTATAGCTTGTTGGCTCCCGGAGACGGGGAAACCGTCACATCACGCCAAGGTGCATTCTCATTGTGAAGGTCTCAAACAGCCTTTGCTGCTTCTATGCACTACCGACTCGTGACGGACGCGTTTACAACGAAGTGCCGGAGGGTCTCCGTCGGGTTGAATGACCTTTGGTAGTCAGTCTAGGTGGAGATGGCTAACCTCTGATTCCAAAACAACTACAGATGTACGAGACATATCAACATCTGTGACGAGGCGTACCGGCCACCAGGGTGTCTAGCCTCATCCTAAAGATGCATGTGCTGAACAGTCACAGGTCCTTAGTGGGTTATTTGACCTTCACATTGTCGTACTGCCCTGTGGGTCAGATCGTTTGGTCAAAGGTTCTGAGTAGGGTCCCCTAAGTGGACCCTCTAATTCGGTTTGAGGAACCGGATTGTATAAAAATCAATGATGAACACCCAATGATGTGAAAGTTCCACTGACACAAGATTTGAACACAGATTTGCTTAGAATATTAACAAAATACCGTCTATCACATTTTACTAAAAGCTTTCAGATATTAAAAAAACGCTCAAAGCTGAATAGTGATGACTGTCCCCCAGTAAGACAGTTACGTTCTTGATAGGGGAGATGGTGTGGCAAGACGATTGGTACACAAAAACTTTTCCTAGTAACCTTTGAATTCAACCTGATAAAGTGACATCCAAGCGGACACGCTGTTCCTTCAGTGTCATCTAGTCTGAAACAGAAAATTTGGCGGTTACGGAAAATAAGATGACTAGTAATGGCCCATGCTTGTCGAGTATTCAAATGGATATAACATAATTGACTGACTGAAAATACTACAGAATTGTTTCGGGTTTCGCATGCCAACAGCGAATTGTCGAGAAGTCTACTGTGCTGTGGAAGCAGTTTGGTTTCTGTAGAGAACGCCAGCGTGGAACTACGGGCCACCGTGTTCGGTATTATTTTCTTGTGAGGCCCTACGTAACAGAGAAGTTGTATGTCGTCACTATAGCCATGGTTGCATACGTGTTACATGCTGCTTTATATCTTTACTTCGTCTCGGTCAATGATTTTTTGTTTCCCTGCTTCAGAGCACGTCACGTGAATCCCATCGGAATAGCCCATGAAAGTGACCAAATTGGAACCAACAGAGCGTTCGAGAAGATCTGGTGGCTGAGAAGCTCGTATCATGATTTTAGTGGTCTAATTTGTGTTTTGAAAGTATCAGTATTCTAAGTGTTGGGCACTTGTTGATACGCCTACTGAGTACCAAATTCGTACTGGAACTGTGTTGAGAATAAGCAGCAACAAAGTGGAGCTAGTAAAAGGGCATTTTATGATGTAGTCACCTAGTGCATGGGTTCCATACCTCCGCATATCCTAGTGAGAAAAGAAGCCGTAAATTATGGACGGAATTGTATTCATACCGATGGTAATACGTACAAGAGAATGGCCTGAGTGCCGGGAAAACCCGATCGCCGGTAGGCATGAAACAAACAAGCGGACGGCGGCAAATATGAAAAAAATAGGGAGTAGGACGTCTGAGCTGTCCACAATCAGGCATGTAATGACCGCAACTGTTGGAAAACATCTTGCACTTCGGGATGCGAACCGCAAATTAATTCGTCCAAATTGTCCAGATACGGGATCAACTGGTCACAATGCTGTGAAAACGAACCCGAAAAGGACGAAATGATTCGGGCAGGATCATATAAGTTCACAGACGCGAAAAACTTCAGTTACGGCCAAAAAGTTGAATACACGTGTCTGAGACGCTATTACCCGCTACGTCTTCAGTTGTTCCTAAATGGATGTCATTGGTTTAGACATAGTCGTGAAAAATGTTAACAACTCAAAGCTATCTGGTCAAGCATTTCGTAAATTTTAAGTACATCAAAAACTGTTCACCAACAGATTCCGCTCAGGGAGCTCAAGCATTTCCCATTTAGTATGTATCCGATTTACATATCAACCAATGATCAATTGGGTCGTATAGGAAGCCCAAATGGAATTAAACGGGCCTCATTAACTGGGTGGTTTGACATCCCCAGGTGGTCAGGGTAGGGTAGGGATGAAGTGTCATCCGAGTAGCATTTTAGTAAGTTTATATTTGTGATCTTGTGACATCTAAATTAAATGCAAGCGGAACGAGTGAAACTAATGATGTATAACACCAATTGGTTTGTTCTCACGTTAAACTAATTTCAATCTCTTACTGATCTACATCTAATGTTCCCCAAAATTGTTCTGTTCTAACGGTTTACGTTCGAGAATTAACTTAATCATGAAGCTAAGAATCACCACACACAATCAGCCTCAGATTTTCGCACACCTAATTGGGATGTGCGACATTTATCTTCACGTATACGTTAGGAGTATCCCATAAATGGTTAAGACTGTTGTATCCCCCTAGGGCATCTATTTATTTGATCATCAGCCGCCTGTGTCGTACCACTTGCTCTATTGGGTCGAGGCATGCATCACCGGTCCGGTTCACTAACGGCCTAAGCCAAGATGAGGATATACACAAGCTAAAAACTTCGGCGAATCCTAAATGTACGGATAGCATCCACTGTCTGACCCCAAGATAATGACCTGGCATTTTGGAAGAGGCAAACGAACCCCATATTAGATTATTGGTTAGACTGGAAACTCCCTGTTGGTTCGAAGCCTGAGCTTGGTTCTGCAGAACCCACAGGTGTAGTCTCGAACAAAAAGATCGACTGGTTTCGGAGACACCGCTTAGCAATCAAGATAGGCAACATTACATGGATTCACGGCAGCCCTTTATCCTATAACAGGCCACGGTCCCTTCCGCTGGGTGATGGTCTTCTTCGCTCATGAGGTCCTTTCAAACTAGCGACATTCGATGTGTCACCGCTGATGCGCACAAACACTGGAAATCCCAAACATCGACGTGCTGTATCCAAGAGACCGGCATTCACGACTCCTATCTAGACCGTCGGTGAAGTTTCACATGTGCCCTTCTGCAAACCCTTCTGCGACTTCTACTCTCGCTGGCGTTGGTGCACCTCAGCGAGATAGAAGAGGCTGTACCATCTGAACAGATCCCAGTCGACAATCAGACTGTGCAGCAAGGCTCAGAACAGTCGTTGTGCCGAAAGGCTTAATTAGTTAGCCATCTCAGATTGTGCGCTTACCGATTCCACCCTAGATGCAATAAAGGATACTTTCTATCAGGAGCTGCACGATCTCTTACGCACAACAAAGCGAGAAGACATCGGGGTTTTAGCAGTATATATGAACGCGCACTGTCAGAACGAGACTATACCTTGACGTGATGTGACGGCCTGCGTGCCTCCATAACCCAACGAGCTATACAGGATGGTTTATCTCAAGCTGAAGATCCAATCATGCCAAGGAGGTCAATGGGTAGAGGCCTGATGAAGCAGTCTCCTGATCCTCCAAGTCGGGAGTTGATCTGAGTTAGCAGCTCAGTCGGAAAAACGAGTGGAAGACTAATTGATACAAGTAGATGGGCTCCCACTCAGCCATACATACCCCGCTGCCTTGCGGTCAGGTTCTTGTCAGAACCAAAGGCTTTGGTTGAGAACCCTAATCGTTCTTCTGCTTAGCGGCTGGACTCCCTAGCAGTGCCCGCCCATCAATCCCCATGAGTTACACGCCTACAAATAATTCCATACTGCATCGGTCGTCGCGCAGGATAATCAAGATCGCGCTGCACATTGCATCGAGCGCAGGTGGGGCGAGTAGTGATAAGTATGCTACTGCTCAGAGTTCCCTCTCTTTTATTCAACCTGTCTCTTCTGTCCCCAACCCAATCTGTTTGCCCCTTCTGCCTACCCATAGTATCTCCATTGATAACACGCCCGAAAATCGCAACGATTTATTGTCAAAAAGTGTAGTAGGTCGTTTTCAATGTGCTAGCTCACATTTTCTCAAGCCTCGTCAGCCTCTGAATCTCGGTTTGTTCAATGTGCGCACTCTAATGCAGACTGGCCAACAGGTGTGATTGGCTCTGACAGTAGACTCACTTTCGACTGATATCTGCTGTGGGAGTGAAACACGAATTCAGGATTCGAGTAGAGTAGAGTAATTCAACTAACTGCGCCGAACATCTCGTCAAGATATTTTCTTCGCACTTCAGGAGACGAAGCAGCTCGAGCTGTGGGTCAACGTGGTGTAGGAAGTCTTGAGCGAGAAGGCTGAAGCAGCCCTTTTAGTTTAGACTGGATCCCAGTCAACAGTCGCTTGTGTACCATGAGACTGCAGGGATCAGTCGGTGTCCGGAAGGATAGTGGTGTTAAGCGTAGTTTATCTGTCATCTCGGCATACGCTCCAACAGACTGCAGCACTGACATGGAGGAAGGCGAGTTTTACGATGACCTCATCACTCTTGTTCGGAAGAGCAAACGCTCTGACATTGTAGTGGTAGCAGGTGACTTCAATGCACAAGTTGGAAAACTGAGTGCATCGGAAGTCTGTTTAGGTGGGCGATGCGCCTTGCCTGCTCAGCGAACACACAACGGGGAAAGACTTCGCCAATTCTGTGCAGACAATAATTTGTACCTAGCGAGTACAAATTTCCGACACAATTCGCGTCGCACAGCGACCGTAAAACAATAAACTATCGCTGGCGCGGTTCTGTCCAGAACTGTAGATCATACTGGACCACGTACGTCGAATCTGACCATGCATTTTTTAAATGCGATTTTCGCTGCAGCTCAACGGCCATCGACGCAGGTCAGAAACCCGATGGGCCGTCGAATGTCTGCCTCACTCGGTTGTTCGCAACAGCTACGAACAGAAACTATCCGAGAAACCAAGAACTTCGACGAGCAGCAATGTAGACGAACAGTGGAATCAAATTAAGCAGAGTATGCATTTGTCAGCAGATTTCGCCTGCGATGTTAGATCTAGTATTCATCAAAGACACTGGATCTCGCAAAGGTCGTTGGATCTAAGGGAGCCAAAACACCAGCTGCCTAACTGCAAGCAGGTGAATAAGATGTATCGACAGTTGCAGCGTCAGTTGACGATAAGCCTTAAGAATGTCCGCGAAAACTGGCGGTTTAAGGGAGCCGAAGATATGGAGGAAGCGGCCACTTCAGGTAACAGCCAAAGACTGTTTGAGCTTATACACGACAGCGGTGGGCGGCGAACTTCGGTTAGTGAAGTCGTGTGCGACAGGACTGGAGAGCACATCCGTGGTAGACAGCAAAGACTGAACCGTTGGGCAGAGCATTTCAAGGATCAGTTTAGCTGGCCACACGCTAACGTATTCGGAACGATGAGCGTATCCCGCTATCGTGGGGTGAGTCACTGATTATACCCATCTTCAAGAAGGGTACACGGAGTGACTGCAGCAGCTGTCGTGGGATTAGTTTAATTCCAATAGTTACTAAGGTCTTAGCTTCGGTAATAGTGCGCCGTTTGACACCGATTCGCGAGAGCAACACCGGCGAACAACAGGCCGGATTTCGTCCAGGTCGAGGTTGCGTCGACCAGATATTTACTCTCCGACAGAATATCGAAACGCGCCACACGCACCGCCGCCCTACGATCGTAGTCTCCCTCGACTTAAAAGGTGCTTTTGACTCCGTGGATCGACCAGCACTATTCAGTGCTCTCCATCGGAAGGATGTGCCAACGAAATTCGTAAACCTGTTGCGAGCATTATATTCGCATACCTATGGTCGCGTTAGGGTATACGATGAACTGCCAAGCTCATTCGAAACAACCAGTGGTGTTCGACAAGGGTGTCCCATCTCTCCATTCTTGTTCAACTTCGTCATGCACGAGGTGATGGAAGATGCTTTAGGAGGTCTCCGGGATGTATGAGTCGAATTGTGAAGTGGAGGGAAGCTATGCGACCTAGATTACGCAGACGACGTCGGGTGCCTGTTCGAGTCTGCGGACCATGCACAATGCACACTAGATATACTCTCGAGGTCGGTTGCTCGGTTTGGCATGTGCTTTGCACATTCAAAGTGCAAAGTGCTGTTACAGGACTGGACGACAGCAGCGCCGAACTTGATACTGTATGGAGAGGAAATAACGACTGTGGACAGTTTCATCTACCATGGTAGCTGCGTGTCCAACGATAGTAGCCCGGGATTGGAGGTAAGTATACGTATATCCAAGGCTCGGGCAGCTTACGCTGGATTGAAGCACTTGTGGCGTCGGCCTGATATTTCACTGAAGTTGAAAGGTCGTGTGTACTATGCCACAGTGTGCTCAGTTCTGTTGTACGGTTGCGAGACGTGGAGTATGCGTGTGGACGATGTTCGTCGGTTGAAGGTTTTCGAAAACCGATGTTTACGAAGCATGGCTAGGATTGGATGGAGTGACCGGGTGAGTAATATTGAGGTTAGGAATCTGGTATTGGGTGCCACTCCTGAGAATAGCTTGTTGCAGCGTATGAAACTTAGTAGACTACGCTGGTTGGGATTGGGTCACGTGTTGCGTATGACGAACACTCGTCTACCATATCGTGCCTTATTTTGTTCCTCCTAAGGAATGGAAGAAGCCATGTGGAGGCCAACAGATGACGTGGCAACGTAGGATGAGAAAATGTACAGCGAAGTTAGGTAAAGTAGGTGTCTCACGCCTTCGTTTTCGTGGTTGGGGTCCGAAACACTCGTCGACTTGCTGGCTGGAGACACTGAAGGATATGGCAGTGAACCGTGAACAGTGGCGATCGTGCTTTCATTTTCTATCGAATCGGAATGATTGAAAACACGTGCGTTTGTACAGTTAGGCTGTGTTTCGTGCGTTGGCTGCAGCGACATCTTATCTGTTCCCGCCTGTGTAGGTCCACTCCCTGTTCCCGTTGGATATTCACTCTTTTTATATAAACGAGTAACTCTGGGGAAAGGCAGCGGTCAGTGAGCCTTGCCTTACTGTTTAACGCTGAACGATGATGATGTTGGTGATGATATGAACGCGCGAGTAGTTCGGCTAATCTGGAAGGAGGCTTATTCAACAGGTCACTTCGGTATCGATTCCTGTTGTTGTCTGCGCTAGCAGAGGTTTCAAACGCTCGAATCGCCAACACACCGTCTGGTGACCGCAATCTTCGATTCAGCAATAGATCCAGATCGACCATGTCGTCATCAGCTATCAATGACAAAGCTGTTCACAAGACTACCGATCGTGCTTGAACACTTCTGCTTGAGTCGGATTACGCGTCAGACCGCGGCTGAAATGTAAGATGCAGCGTTGGTAGGCTGCGATAACCTATCTGACCTGACTGGTCTGCCGGCTTTCCGAGACGCGCCAGAGAGAAAGCTAGAATCGCCCCCGACCAATATCGGCTGTTTATCAACGAGGCTATGTCCTGGCTGATTGAACTGGGATTTGATTTGTCGTGTAGTAATGCCACAGATTTCTGCTTAGTCTTTGCGCCTTCTTGCTACATGCCAGTCTATCCTGGCTAATGGTGAGCCTGCTGAAGTACGGGCCAAAATGAGACATGAACTCAATGCAAGTTTCCGTAAGGCTCACAATATTTGATGATCTCATCTCGCCCTGTAGATGAAACGTGGTGCCACCATGGGGGACTCTCGCAAGTTTCTTCACCTCATCCGAGCTACCGGCAGGAAAACTCTCAGTATGATGGTTTGCCTATCCATAATAAGCAGCGACTTTTTGTACGCTAGGCAGAGCATTTTAAAGTACGATTCAGCTATCCCCGCATCAGCCTTTCTCATAACTGTCCCATCACACGTCCTATTGCGTTTCGGCAAATCCATCTCGAGGCGGAGATTCACTAGAAAATCCAAGCCCTGTGACGCCACAAAGTGCCGGGCTCCGGGTGTTTCTCCAGCTCCATTTAAGGATAATGAAATGTAGCGTGCCTGAGAACCTCAGATTTTGTTCTTCAAGGTTAGTTACTCTGAGGTCGTATCTTCTTGAGGAGAATCGACTGTAGTCCATTATTTTCAAGACAAGCTCGAGCATCGAATATTGGTCTAATACCAAGAGCGTTAAATCTGATGGGATCTGCTATCTTTCACAGACTGCACAATACGTGTGATGAGTAAACTTGCGAGAAACAGGTCGCGTTAACGCACCGGTCGCCGATGCACTGACCAAATCACCCCCCCCGTTTGCTGAGAAATGGAGTACCCGCAAAGTATGTCGGTCCTCAAAGAGTTGTATCGCCATATCTCAGATCGAGTTATGGTCCATGGCCGGACTAAGCTAATGATCATCGTGAAGTAAGACAAGATTGTCATATTTTTCCAATTGTTTTCAAATTTACAACAGATACTCTACAGAATGCTTTGTTTGGTCTAACGCACAGGTGGAACTGAACTTCTCTCAATGAACAGTTTTTCACTTAGAACAAGCATGGTACCAACGCAACAACATATAAATGGAATACCACAAAAAGTGAATAAGATGGTGAGAAAATGATAGTAAACAACGGTAAACTAATTTTGGTGTGTTTTCACCGTAGACATTGTGATTTTTCGTCGTTTTCGGTGTAAGGAAGACGAGTTCTACAAACAGGCCATCAGCATTCGCGTCAGACTTCGGTCCTGAGCCAAATCTCTCAGCATATTGAATCAACAACAGTTCTCATCTTTTGGGCTTCAACCAAGAAGACGGGAAGCCCCAACCGAGGCCAAAGCCTAAGCTAACTTCTTCGTAGGTCTAAGCCAATTCAAAGCCTGACCGCCGCATCGGTTCTTCCAGTCTTGACAAGTAGGTGGAAAAAGGGCATAAAAAGGTAGACGATGGGCAGACCTATGCAATACCGCCACCGAAAGCGGTCTAGAGCGATTATCTTAATCAGAGAACGACTATCTGCATCCAACACAAGACAACCCACCTCGTAATTGCTCACCACATGTTCCCACCAGTCTCAAGCGATGCTTCGAACACAGAACAGAAAATCGATACGGAGAGGACAGGTCTCGCAACCATAAGGCAGAACACTATGAACTCTGATATTGTACACCCTTCCCTTGAGGAAAAGTTGGGTGTCATTGGTGGCGCCCACAAGTGTCGCAATTTCATGAAAGCTTGTCGGCACTTCGCAATTCGCGGTACGACCTTTTCTCCAACACCTCCGCCCGAGGTACTCGAAGCTATTGATTACATCTAACGGATCACCACGAAAGGTGGTGGTGCTAGTACATGTTCCTGCTACTCTTGAGGAAGTACCTTGCATTTTGAAGGTGCAAAGTACATACTGTACCTAGACACTTCAATCATCAAGCGATCTAACGCGCGTTGAATTGCCTGTGCATCGTCGCTCCATAAGGCGATATTATCGATATACTCGAAGCCAAAAACTGTGCCCTGAGAGGAGTTCAACTCCACATGCAATTCGACACACATTTGACCGTTTGACGATCGAGCTATCCAGGTACGCTGCCTTGCATCTTTGAAGTGTAAGGTACTTCTTCAAGACCAGCGGGAGCATGTCCTTAATCCCATATTTTGTGATGAAAAGCTAGAGAACTGAGGTGTTGGGGAAGAGATCACACCGCGAACCTAGGAAGCCAGAGCAGTTTTGATGAACCTGTGACACTTGTGATGCCGCCAAGAGAACCGGCTTTTGCATCAACGGATGTGCAATGCCGGTTCATAGTATTCTCTGAAGTTGGATGACCAGAACCCTTCACGTTGAGGGTTCTTAGTAGCATTCTGTATTCAACCGCCGAAGTCTCATAAGCAATGCCCGAGCCCAGAGTAGCATCAAGCGAGCAATGATGAGGTTCATCGTGTGTTGAGTGCAGACAGTTGTCCTCTCACTAAGGTAATCACTCGACACCACCTCTGATAGCTTGGACACGTATTGCGTGTGTATGCCCATCATCAACCTTTCCGTGCTTTTTGCACGTACTGGGCATGGGTGGAAGGAGCAACGCAGGACTCGAGCTATGAACTGATGTAGAGGTATGATGAAGTTCGCTTCGGTTTCGGCATCGGTTGGCACTTCTTGCCTTCCTGGTGGCAACCCAAGAGATGACAATTAGAGACGTCCCAATGTGTTCATCATCCCATTATTGAATTTTCGAATGGATCTTCGAATCCATATTCGGTTTCTACATATTTATACACCGATGGTACTGAGTGAATCGCGTCCTGATTGACAACTCGACAATCTTGATTCTTCTCTAGGGCAGTATTTCGTGAGCATCTTTTGAAGTTCCATTTTACTCCCTGTTTACAACCCTAAGTTAACTGTTCATGACTGAAATGTATGCATATCATCTCAGTTACAGACGACGTTCACTGGGAAAATAAGCCACATCCATGGATGTTCGCAATACACCCTGCAGTGAACGTCAACACTCACCTCTAACACAACTTGAACCAAGCGTCCTTTCAGCCAAAAAGCCACATGTTGCAGCGCCTTTTTGGAGAGTCCTAAATGTTGACCTGCGTCATGCAATAGTGCAGTTGATCGAGCGGAATAAGGGAATCCGGAACCAGGACCCGACCCCGGGCCCCCGAGGATTTCCTGATCATCCACCAACGCAGAGGCCACTTCGGACGTCAGACGGGCGTGCCGATGTAACAGCAATGTGATTACCGCACACTGACTACGAACTGCCTCACATCGAGCTTCTTCAAGTCGTGCCACACGACTTCCCGAGGGACCCTTTGAGCCGAAACCAAGTACAGCCACATCGCCCTCATCATCATTGTCATCCTGATTTAACTCGTCGTCAGATGAAACTAGTTCACAGCCAGCCATTAGACTGCGACGAATGGAACGGGATTTGGAACGTCGGCTGGGAACACGTGACCCATGATGTGAGCGCGAATTTCGGTCATTCCGATAGTGTCCATTATTGTACGCGTTTTCATCGTCATCATCATCGTCATCTCGTGTGCCGCTCGGATCGCCCGGACTTGATGAACGGGACTGGAAACATATACCGCGAATCAAAATCATTAAAATAACGTTTCTGAGGAAGAAATAAAGTTTTTACAACAATTTGTATCAATCCATTTATGAGTACCTGTGTAGCACCAAAATGAGGAAGCGGCGCACAGCCGTTTCACCCCAATTAGAAATAATCGGTGGCATATATATATATATATATATATATAATAACGTCAACTTTTGAGATGGGCGTCTCCGAGCTAGTTACACATCTGACCCCTAATGGGACTTTCTGAAGTTTTGTATCACTTTAAGTTTCAGAGGTGTGAGTACCAGTTTGCCACAAGTCCGCCCCTTTCCGTGTAGGGAGCGCTAGCAACCGCGGAGCATGCCTCTACTACTACAATCATGCGTTAAGTATGCCATAAAAATGAAATTTGATAAATACACATTAGTCAATCGGTTAGGTGGGAAGAACATACCCGATCGCGATCAAGTTCGAGCATTTCCTTGGCTGCCTCTAAACGGCTGGTGATACGCGCGACACGTCGACCAACTCGTAGCAACGTACGACTCAAACATTCCCAAACATAGAAGCTGAAACCGAGTTGTGAAGTATAAACAATCGTGAGTTAGTACATCCTAAAAACAATAAAAGATGGTTAACATGGAAACGTAAGTGAACGACAAGAACAAGTATGTTGGAAACAAGAACGAGTAGGCGTAGTAATTATTGACGAACATACAACAAAGAACGTCCACTATTTATCCATAAGATCATGGGTGGACAGCTCCAGAAATAAGCATACTTTGGACTAATGAGAATTGGCAGCACAAAAATAACTCGCGCGGAAATGACTCTGGATAGAAACATAGCTAGCGATAAGCCGCGTCACGCACAAAGGAGCGACAAACTATTGACAGCAAATGAAGTCGAAGAAAGTACGAACCACAATGCAACCTATTCGTGAACTATCTTTCCAACAGGTAGTTGGATGGAATTGGGGCAGACTTTAATCGTGCATCGAAATGCACCCAAAGAGGTGCGAAGTTGATCATTCTCCGGCGAATTCAGTTGGTCAATGAAGTGCGACGAACGAAAGCGGAGGCAATAATCATATCGTTTAGTGTTTAAAGTAAACCGTTTTCGAAATTCGCTTGATAATTTCTTCCCTCAATATGACAGTTCTTTTAGTTAGTCATAAAATAGTACAACTTTTAAGTCTACGGCCGATGGCCATTGTCATGAACGGCGGCCGATCATCAACAGCTACTGACTCGGATGATGTCAGTCGACCATGTCTGCCATGTATAGGTAAAAAAGATTTTTCGCCCTGCTTCTAACTGTTCCAGAAATATCTGCCTGACACGTCCAACCTAGTGACTATTCAGATATGGACAGCATTCTATTCGACGTTGAAGCGAAGGGAACTGCTTTCAGTCAACATAGGTTAGACCCACAACTATGCTGTTCTTAGTTAGCATCGGGGGTCAGTTTTGCGTTGTCAGCCTCATTTCGACAAACCAACATGTTCTACATGAACGGGTTGCAAATTCTCCGTTTTCGCATTCATACAAACATTTAGTAACTTAATTCAATTGCACGACCAAAGTGTGTTGTGTTTCGAATCTGTTCGACGTGGGGTGATTCGTCACAAAAACGAAACAGAAGCCCCGTGTTCCAAATGCATTTATTGTGATGACATTTCGCTGTCTGAAGTTTTCCAAATATATGAAAATGTCGTCGATAAAATCTAAACACCAACGCCATACCAAGCCTGCGTATGGGTGGTCATTCCATATTGTACTGGTGACTTACTCCAATATACGTGGTCGAGCTCCACTCGGATTATAGCCCATGGGGATCTCGGTCAAAGAAGTCATAATAGGTGAATATGCCCAACGAACAATTGCTTCCGGATCCAAAAGACCGCTCCGACACAAGTGTTCTGTGATGATCACGATCATTTGCGGATGACTAGCCCAAACTGCCTGAAGAACGTGCAACGCCTCCACTTGGGTTTCCACGGTGGACGCGATTGTACGAATCACGCCCGCATACCTAGAAGAAAAACGAGGTGAAATACTATTCTGTATCTGTTTGAAACAGTGAAGAAGCACTTCGACGTGAGAACTAGACAAACAATTATGGCAATACTTGTTGCACAAAAGTGAGGAAGAACACTGAGAAATTCGACGGATAAACGATTATTCACTTCCGGTATGCATAATTACCGAACTTGCACGGTGACAATGAGCTGATTTCTACGCTTCCACACGGGATCACTCAGTCATGAACACAGTTGACGAACGTTGTGCTCTACCACCTTTTGGGAGAATTTAACTTTCTTCTCCATAAATGCTGCGCGGAAACACACGTCATCTTTAAACGTGAGATTTACAAACCTGCAGTGTCGCACTATTCTTATTGTTACCCTTGGTTATGATAAGAGTTAAAAACAGAACATGATTCAAAAAATCCGCAACTAGATACTTACTTGCGGATAAACGCAAACGTGTGACTGATGGTCTTATGTCCCGCAATGAATAACGCGGAGAACAACAGCTCTACAGATAAATTTGTGACACCATGTGAGAGGTCTGTAATTCGACTCTCGGGATTAATGTTTGCGAGGCGCTCATCATCCGGGATCTCCTCATCCTCGGCAGGAATATGATCAACAGCAGCACCACGACCGGTATCCGCGTGTAGAACGCGTCGACGAGCGACTATCTGCGGTCGCGATTTTTTCGCACTGTTCATGAGTGGTTCTGGTATATCCGGGTCCGAGTCTGAAGTTAAAGGATCATCAGTCAATTTGCGACCTTGTTGCGTGGCATCTTCGTCCTCACTGGCCTCCGCCTGTACACGATCCTCCTCGTGGTCCGGACTACGAATCCGTCGCGGATCGGAAGCACGCTGGACCATTTTTAATACATCAGTGGCCGGACACCGAGTACGAATAGCTTCTAAGATCTGATAGAACGCTGAGGCTGATGGCAAATCTATAGCAGAAAATGAACGTGACAGCAATATAAAAGCTTAAGGGTGTTAAGTAACTTCAAAATAAACATTCGCACACTCCTAATTAGCAATGATAATAATAATAATCTATTATTAATGACAATAACGAAAAAAGAACTATTGTTTTATCAGACTAACCCCCGTTTACTACCCTGTTTCAGTTTGCAAAAAGAGCAGAGTATGTAAGAATTGGAGAATTACGATTAATGGGCTCAATTGGGCGAAAAATCCATGGGTACTGGGAGTGTACTGGTCGATATCCAATAGATCAAAACCTTGTGAACCGTTCTACGAAAAACAAGTATGCGTGAGCATAATTGTGACGATATAATGTTAATAACACAGCGTTGTTGCTAGATGAAATGCGCCAACGTTTCGACTACCGTGGGTAGTCTTTCTCAAGGCAAGTTTTACAATCAATTTGATTTGATTGTAAAACCAATACATGGCGCATCGATTTTTCGATACATTCCTTACATCATTTGGTCCCGATATGCGTAAGCATATTTGGCATAACTTTTTTTCCGCATGAATGCCAAAGCATCACTATTCACTTTTCAACCTACTTAACTTGGTATTTTATTCCCACTTATCCAAATGGTATGCAAATCCATTTCCTTTGCCCGCATCTAAACTCCACTACAGTCATCATGTAGTGAACATTAGTAATAGCATATTCACTTACATTACTGAAAATTAATCCACTTTCTATGACAAACTTGAAGGATGAGTTTGGTCGAAGGGGCGTGCACTATAGCCACGAAAGAACACTACAAGGGAAAAGATGGAACCGGGGACCATAATCCTGAAGCTTGGAGTGCTACAGAACTATACAAGGTGCCATTAGGTCAGCGGTGGTAAGTAGCCGGGCGAATGCGAACTGTCATCTACGACCAAAGTGACTGGAAGATTTCGGATTCGAACCTCTGGCTCTTTTGATGGCAAACGCTTAATCGACTTGACCACCACTATCCAATAAAGATGTAACTAATGGTACTCAAAAAAAATGTATATAATATACCACAGTTATAAACGTCTCTCCGAACTCCATGACCACGTGGACACTTACCTCGTTTGACATCATACTTGTTCACCACGATCGGCTGAGGTGGCAGCAGAGGATAGAAAGATTTGGGTAGCAAACGTTTGACATTCTCAAAATAGGAGAACCTATTCAATGGACAAGAAACGGATGTAAAATACGATTCTTGACTTCGGCACACTTGTTTCACAACGAGACCGCAAAATGGGAGGGTAAAAATATAGTGAGAAATTGATGTGATTCAGTTCTCTTTTCCTAACTCTCTTGGACGGACACCTTGGGGACTGACCATGTTTGTTCGCTACGTAGTGTTCGCTTAATGGGAGTTTTGGATGATGAAGTCTCAATAAGCGGGCCGAGGCGACGCCTTCGAGGTTAAACAGCGACATAAGGTACCGTGTAGGGTATTTTCATGTGTTCTTCCAATGAGATTTCGTTTGTTTGTGATAATAAACCCAAGAATAATACAGCCGTTATATCCCAGATTCCGACTCTGAACCTCCTCAACCAATATATAACACTGAATTTCTGACCAGAATCTCCAGTCACGTGGACTGTACAAAAATGGTAAGTAAAACTAAGATATTCCATTATTCACTTGTCAAGCGATTTGTCGCGAATCTCTGGATTCTGAGGAAAATCCTTTTTGCACTGGGTTTAGATTTACAGCGCTAGCCGATTGATCGATAACATGACGTATTTAGGAGAAACGAAAGACCAGGAACCCCTTACATTAAATAGTACGAGCAGAAGTGGTAACGATTTGTGACAGTCGGACGGAAGTATCGCGGATTCCAATCGACCCGTCCTCGAGCAATTCGTCATAAGTATTCGGTAGCACACAGTACAACTTTCCGACTAGCAACAACACATTACCATAATCTTAATAAAAAAGTATTAGCCATTAGGTCCGTAGGAAATAACAAACTCTGGTTTCAAAGACTACTCAGCGCTTTTGTACAACGACGCCGTATCGGTACCAGGGGAAACTAGTATATACACGTTTCCTTTTATATAAGCATACGCTACATGAAAACTGGAAGGTGCATATCCCGCATTCCCTGGGGTACATGACACCGAGAAATGAGCAACAACCACGATCGTGAAACTTGGGGTGGCATAGAACCAAATAGCGTCTCCTTCTGTTATTGTGCCGTCGGATTGGCTTAGCTGTGGAGATGCAGACAAGACAGAATGTCAACAGAAAATGACCCGAAGCGCAAATTGCGAAGACAGAGGACGTCACCGGGCACAGGACTGATAGTCCTAGGCCCTCTGGAGAACAGAGGGCCAGCGAGAACAAAGTGGGAAATCAACCATCAGCTCTAGATCTGGGAAAAGTAAAAGTGACCTGATTCTCGCAGCACGTTCAGAGACGAACGGAGGCGTCGCTCGAAATGGAGGTCAAGAAAGAAGCATTAGAGTTGACAGACTGCAGGCGTTTAAACTTTAAATCGAAAAGTCCTATATAAATCGCTTGATTATGACAAAGACCGAGCCATGTTGGTCAGCTAGAGGTCATTTGATCTTTCTTACTTAATTAAGCGGGTTGGGACTGAACTAAAATTAAGGCAACCGATTGAAGTTACTAGAGGCAGCGACAGCGATAAATCAGTTTTCGAAACACTTATTGGCCCACATTTAGTGCGACTAACAGTAAGGACCTACATTATTAAAAAATGGTTGATGATACTGAATCCCGACTAGTGTTTGGTGGTCCTTTATTTACTGTTGAGACATTGATAAGAATCGAATTTCTCGGTTATTGACTTTATTGAAATCTTGGTTTTTCGCTTACCGGCTCCCAACGGTTACCGAACATCTAGCTTCACCCTGCTGTCTTGCATAGAAGTTCCTATGATCAAATGCTCGTGATCATTCCACTCTTTAAACTCCTATTTCTGTCTCCAACCTAATCCCTTTGCCAATTCTGCCCACCCATAGTGTCGAGTAGAGTAATTCAACTAACTGTGCCTATTGTTTCGTCAAGATATTTCCTGCACACTTCGGGAGACGAAGCTCGAGCTCGAGCTGTGGGTCAACGTGGTGTAGGAATAGTCTTGAGTGGGAAGGCTGGAGCAGCCCTTTTAGTTTAGACTGGATCCCAGTCAACAGTCGCTTGTGTGCCATGAGACTGCAGGGATCAGTCGGCGTCCGGAAGGATAGTAGTGTTAAGCGTAGTTTATCTGTCATCTCGGCATACGCTGCAACAGACTGCAGCACTGACATGGAGGAAGGCGAGTTTTACGATGACCTCATCACTCTTGTTCGGAAGAGCAAACGCTCTGACATTGTAGTGGTAGCAGGTGACTTCAATGCACAAGTTGGAAAACTGAGTGCATCGGAAGTCTGTTTAGGTGGGCGATGCGCCTTGCCTGCTCAGCGAACACACAACGGGGAAAGACTTCGCCAATTCTGCGCAGACAATAATTTATATCTAGCTAGTACAAATTTCCGACACAGTTCGCGTCGCACAGCGACATGGCGCTCTAACTCGACAGGGACTCGGAGTCAGCTCGACCGTAAAACAATAAACTATCGCTGGCGCGGTTCTGTCCAGAACTGTAGGTCGCAC
>LUCM01006193.1:161793-259527 GCA_008360955.1 Fasciolopsis buskii
CACTAGATATACTCTCGAGGTCGGTTGCTCGGTTTGGCATGTGCTTTGCACCTTCAAAGTGCAGAGTGTTGTTACAAGATTGGAAGAAAGTAGTGCCGAACTTAGTACTGGATGGAGAAGAACTAATGATTGTGAGCCGTTTCACCTACCTTGGTAGCTGCGTATTCAGCGATGGTAGCTCAGGAGTGGAGGTAAATACACGTATATCGAAGGCTCGAGCAGCTTACGCTGGACAGAAGCACGTGAGTACTGTGCTGCACTCAGTCCTGTTTTACAGTTGCGAGACATGAGATATTCGTGTGGGAGATGTTCGTCGGTTAGAGATTTTCGACCATCGATGTCTACGTAGTATGGCTAGGATTGGATGGAATGACCGGGTGAGTAATATGGAGGTCAGGAATCTAGTACTAGGCGTCGGCTCTCAGAACAACGTAAGGTCCCCGCGAGTAGAGAACTGGACGTCAATCATGAGAACCGTATGTTTGAATATACTGGTCAATGATAATGAGCAGGTCACCCTTTACTTCAACCATACTTACCGGATAAGTCGGGCAAAAGTTTCCGTAATCAATCGTCTATGGGGAGACATAGGATCTTCTTCAATTGCACTGGACCATTCTCTCCAACTCCATTGAAACTGGTAGTTGCTCAGATGGTACGAGAACCATTCGATCATTCTATTGTTCATTTGGGAACAGTTGAACAGAATGAAGTTAGCAAACTTAAATCAGCTTAAAAACCGCATACACATCAGATTCGATATAACATCAAGAAATAAAGCGTGTTTAGTTAAGTGGCTAGATTAGGAAGGTGGTTACAGTAATCAGTAAAATGCATTTTGGAAGGATAGTAAACGACGTGCTATGGGCATGATTCTAAGAGGATGCTAAAAACAGGAAGAAACCACTCGCGATTGGTCAGCCATTAGACCTACACTCTAATAGTTTATTTCGGTCGACCGATCATCAGCAAAATCTCATACTTTACCACTGAAACTACTTTCAAGTATCAAACTGTAAACAAATGGCAGACAAACTGAAGAAATTTGAGTTGCACGTTTGGTAGGAGAATGAACGATCAATTTCACACAAGACAGAGGTCAGCGTCAAGCCCGAATAGCAGTGTTCTTTCTCATGACAGCACCAGTGCCGTTTCATGAGACAACCATATAGGTATCGGGTAATACTAAATGTCAAATGAGAAATTCTCGCATGTATGATGAAAATGTTCGCCAATCGCAGTGTTAAACTTGAAATAGATTTAACTGGTACTTTATAACAGATGGTGGACGTACAGTAGGATTTCTGTGGAAGTCGAAGTATGTTACAAACCTAACGGATATCGATAGTTGTAAGAAGGTTGCAAGTTATTACCTATGTGCTTGTAACATGAATCTGGTGGAAGGGGCATGCTCTAGGACCTTTATGGGAAGCATTGTTCTGTTGAAGGAGACCGGGAAGCATGAACCGGAAATTTGAAGTAGCCTAGAATCATGAAGTCATAATAAAACAAAACTGATGACCAGCTGGATAACAGCGTATTGTTGTTCGCTACCGAAATGACCGTCAGACCTGGGGTTCTCACTTCTAAGTCAGCAGACTTTTAATCCAAACGAACATCATCAGCAAGGATTCACTTACCTCCCGATGCAGACTGGTTTCATTGTATCCAACCTTTCATACAGAACTTCGGTAGCTTGAGCCAACACTAGAGGCATTGTATTTGTGGCTTCTTGACATAACTGTATCAACAAGCTCCCGTAAAATAAGAGATTCCCGTGTCTGACCGGTGGAGTGGGCAAATTGAACATTCCTGCAAACACAGCCTCGATGATCATGTAATCTAGAGCAACGCGAGCACGTGTACGAAGCCCAAGCATTGCTTGCGCGCTGAAAATAAGAAGAAATGAAAATGCAGTCAGAAATTTGGGAAGAAAGGGTTCTAACGGTGCAGAAACCACAGTGATCAAACCATTTCGGTGAACCACACTAAAATTGATTATTAAATCAAGTGAGAACATAGGTGTTTTATTCATATCAACAAATGGAACACGCGCGATGCCAACCGCAACCCAAACTCTACACAGGAGTTAGCGATTCAACTGTTTTGTTTTTTTCTCATAAACCTCTCCTTTGATTGACTAGCCCCGTTTGTTTTTACTGCAAACACCATTTAGCTCGTTTGCCCTGGTTCCACTTCTGTAGACTCAACAGCTGATTAGTCGTCGATCTGGCTTTGGATAGCTCTCAAAGTTTTTATCGACTATTGCCTAATCAGCGTTGTTCCACAAAGTCTCAATTCTACCCATACAAGATGCGTGTCTCAATCGACTCTCGGTCACGTCCAGGCAACGACTAAAAACATGTGCACACCGATTTGCGTGCAAAGGACTAGAGTCAAAAACACTTACAGGAAAGAAGCGAAAAAATCGGCGGCTTAGCGGATGAATTCCTCAGCGCTATCCATGATTCGTACAATAACAAAGAACTGCACACCGCATCGGTCGTTGCGCAGGATAATTCGGACCGCACTCCCCATTGCCCCAAGTACGGCGGGTAGTGATAAGTATGCCACCGTTCAGAGTTCCCATTGTCTTCTGGGTAAGAATTTTAATTCGACGGCTCCGCTTGGAGTTTCAAAAAGAAAAACAACTTTCTGTGGTGTGATAGCCGCGAAGTAACGCTCGCCCAAATATTTCCAACAACCGTACTATAGATGACCTTATCAATCTCAGCTGTTCCGATATAGCAGCCATGTACGACGCAATGAATGACCGGGGTTCAGGAGAATTAGTTGATGGTAACATTGGTGGAAGAGTGCTAACTAAACTAGATGCATTACTGTTGCAAGATTGGGTTGGATTGGTTCGAAGCCCAGGGCTGTTCTTGCCAGAGAGATGAAGAAGATAAGTTTAACTGCTTGGGGTGGCTGCATCGCACCTGATGGTGGCATATCCAAAGAAGAATCTTCGCGCGAACAGAAGGTTCCATTGGTATTTACCAATTTGAAACAACTGAAGCATCAGCTTGAGATCCGGTTATTGATCAGGAGTCGAGTGTACACGGCAGCAACAAGGTCGTTCCTGCATTAAGGACACTGGAGATCGGTGTGCGAAGACGTTCGATGTAGTTTTTGCAGCAGTGACAGAATAAGACGGAAGCAGTGTCTCGGCAACTCAGAGGTTAGGTTTAAGGCACTAGTTACGATGTCACGAAGAAAGCTGCGAAATTTTCGTGCAGAGTTGCATCATATTTGCAATCGACAATTATTACTTTTTTGTTTTTATTATGTTAATCAATCAGACATATATATATATATATATATATATATATATATATATACAGTTGGACTTTTCCAACTACCCAAACTTTAGTCCATCCAGTTGAACTTTGCACGAACGGATCATTTTTGGTAACGCATTATTACATCTACTACTATTATTCACCTGTTCACGTTTGGTAGCCTTGCTTTTTGGTGGCATAGTTCACCAGACTGCATTGTTTCATTACCCCAGCTTCCAGTGTTGACCATATCGTAACGCTAACCCCTTTGATTTCCGACTATTTGTGCGCTGTATTCTATGTGTGTATTTGAGTGCGTGAGTGCCCCAACCGGATCACTGTCCGAGTAAGATATTTTCTCTGATTGTTTGGATGTGGCTGGCATAAAAGTCGACTTTTATCACACTTTTGCGCCAGATTTCTTTTCTTCGTCGTGGTCAACCGCGGTTAACTGTCGCCTGATCTATCGTGGACAATATTTGTCGTACCGCACAGAGTTTAGATCAATCACGCCTTGGCCTGTCATGGCCAATTCATCTGCATGTGAACCTGTCATTATTTGAAGCTAAATATTTGCAATGCCTTAATCATTTTTAAGTACACGTAGATTACCTACTCATTTTTAATGATTTGGAAATTCGGGCACGTTTTTTACCATCCTTTTTCACTGGCAGTGATTCAACTAAAGTGCTCAAGTTCGCATAATTATCCGTCTTAGGACAGAATTTAAGTTTGCTTAAAGTTCTATCGGCGTATTGGACGAGTGTTCAAGCTGGGGACAGATACCGAAATGTTCAGAGCCTGCCCGGTAGCTCAATGGTAAGGCGTTCGACTTAGCATCGTTCGTCGCGGGTTCGCGTCCCAGTTCGGGCGCGGTGGATATGCACTGCTGATGATTCCTAATAAGAATGAAGCGGCTGCACAGTGTTACCATGGTTTCTTAATGGTGACCTGGGCGATATCACAGGGTGAATTATTTCATGAGATACCAAATCGTCTGGACCCATACGCATTTTGGCGAGCATTGACGTTGGTCCCGTTGGATTACTGTGTCCATTTGGTGAATATTCAACTCGAGCAGGGGACAGTACAACTTGGCAGAGCGTAAGACAACCAGAATATCCAGAATGAATTGTCTTAACAGTCCCGGTTCCATTCGAGAATGAAACACTTGGTTTATTCTAGATTTGATTTCTTTGTTCGACCGATCCAATGTTTCTCCTAATTTACACTGACTCTTTCATCTTCAGCTATGATGAGACAGAATAATCACCTTTCACCTGGAAACAAGTATGTTCCTCGGCGGTTCTGATCGCTGAGTTTTGATTTTACGCCGCAAACGTTTCATCACAAGTCAAGTTGACATCGTCAGAAACAACAAGCATTCGGAAGCGATCGAAGAACATTGCATTTTAGTTATTTTGTTCAAATAATGCAAAACCTCGATGCTGAACTTTATCATTTTCTCAACTGGAGAAAGGTAGCTGACATCAAGCTCCTGCAAACATATCAACTGTTCAGCCAAGCCACTGATTGTCGTTAGAGGATTTTCTTATTTATATGAACGGGTCTGGTTATCTTTCCCAAGCAAATGTTATTTTGCAAGGTCACATGTGTTGTTAGTAACATGTTATGGGATTCAATTTTAGATGTACAGGGCCACTCTTGACAAGCATCTCAAGAAACTCCTATTCACGATAACCTGATTTAATCAATCCGTCGTCATCGTTCAGTGAGGATCACTTGGTGGTTTGGCCAGACCTAATTATTTGGGAGTAAACTTGGAAACAACGCTTAGTTTTAAGGAAACACTTACCACAAAACACGATTGAAGCTCAAGTTATTCATCAGAATGGAGAGTTGTTCGTCGATTAAAAAGCGCTCGATGGTATGAGCGCCTGGAAGGACGGGGGGCTCCTTTGGTTTCGGTGAACCATCAGCCTCGGTTGTGAGGTCGTCATCTTCTTGATCAATTACATCTGTGTAATCGAACATGCGAAAGATGACACGAGGAATGGGATACACGACCTCTGTGTCGTACTCGGGAGGGGTGATCTGGAGGGATGCGAATGGATGGATCGATTGTACAACGATCAAGATTCATTACTAAAATGTTTCGACACAGTCAAACATGGGTAACGAAAATATGACATGAATAGGGACGGGATGAACCAGAGTAACATCTAATTGACAGAAATTGCAGTTATAAAAACGTCCAGCAACAAGAACTCGGTGGGTTTTCATGTATGCCATCGTGCATCATCAAAGAATCATAAACGAGCGCCATAAATGTTGCTGAAACAGAAGCGAATCGAGGAATAGCAAACTATAAGCTTTCCGGATTGAATAAACTTCACTAGAAAAAAGTTACCAACTTCAAGAAATGAAATCCTGTCCGCTTTCTTAGTTTGAAGTGACTAAACTGAGCGAGTTTAGCATAAGAAATTAAAATGGCAAGCCGGATTTTCATCTTCCTATGAAAAACAGGAAGCCAGTTGGGACAACCAAGACCGAAAGCGCAGCACGGCAGCATGACCCATTTCAAAAAGAGAACGAGACAGTGGCAGAAACATCAAGGAAAACAGATTACCCGACAACTTGATAGTATGAGTCAAATACTGGGAGTCCAAAGCTAAATTCTCAAAACAGCATGAGGTCCAGAATACGAACTGAACCAACAAAGCATCTAACACCGAATTAACAGCACGGCCTGACAGTCAACCGCAGTACCGTACGCCGTATACAGTGGTTAGGGCGCACGCGTTCAGCGAGAGTCCGAGGTGAGTCAGTCAGTGAATAGAATCATTCGACCACCAAGTATTCTACTGACTTCCATACGCTCAGACAGCACAAAAATACATGGATGACATTGTGCTTTTGATCAATTACACAAGTAGATTGCAAGTATTCAGCAATCGTCTGATTGACAATACAGGCATTTTTTGATGTGTTCCACACATTCGAAATGTAACGCGTTGTTGCAGAACTGGACTGACCCAAAACCATATCGTGTTCTTGAGGGTAGGAGTTGGGCGAAGTAGATGAGTTTGGTTATCTGCACAGTTATACCTCACTAAATAGTCTTATATTGAACGAAGTGTCCTCGCGTATACAGAATGCTAGACTGGTCTCCATTATTTCGAAATGCTTGTGACGTCGACGCGACTCTGGTTTACCTATCAAAGATCGAGTTTACGCCGTACCAGTAAGATCGGTGGACGCCAACAGATGACGTGACAACGTGGAATGAGAAAATGTATAGCAAACTTAGGTAAAGTAGGTGTCTCACGTCTTCGTCGACTCGCTGGCTGGAGATACTAAAGGATATGGCAGTGAACCGTGAACAGTGGCGATCGTGCTGTCATTTTCTATCGAATCAGAGTGATTGAAAACACGTTAGACTGTGGTCCGTGTGTTGGCTGCAGCAGCGTCTTATCTGTTCCCGCCTGTGTAGGTCCACTCCCTGTTCCCGTTGGATATTCACTCTTTTTATATAAACGTGTAACTCTGGGGAACGGCAGCGGTCAGTGAGGCTTGCTTTGCTGTTTAACGCTGAACGATGATGATGATGATGCTACATAAGACGGCTTATCTCAAACCGAAGATTTAATCATGCCGAAGGGTTAATGGTTAGAGGCCCAACAAAGTAGTTTCCTGGTAATTCAAACTGGGGGTTGCTTTGAGATCGAAAAAAGTAAGTGGAAGAATAACTGATTCAAGTAAATGGACTTTCACTCAGTCACTCCCCGCAGCCTTGCAGATAGGTTCTGGTCAGAACTGAATGGCTTTGACTGAGAACTCAAATCATTTTCCTGTTAAGCGGATGAACTCTCAAGCAGCGGCTGTCAACCATCCAAATGAATTACAAAACTGAATCGAACTTCACGCTGCGTCAGCCTTCCAATAGGATAATCAGGACCGCCATCCTCATCGCGTTTAAGCAGGGTGGGCGATAATAAATGTCCCACTAGTCAGAGCTTCTATGCTGCATTATCGTCCCGCTGGCTTCCGCGTCAGATATTTGAGTCAAAGGCTCCGGGAAGGGTTCTCAAGGAACTCCCTTGGTGGTGTGGGTAGTCCTGAAGCATTATTCGCCCAAACACCCAAACAACCTTTGTTTTTCCGATATAGGGATCATGCAAGAGTTAGCGAACAATTGCAGCTTAGTAGGCCAATTTGACAATGACGTTGACGGAGGGACAGGGGGCGATTTGGATGGCATACTTAAGCCAGTGTTTACTACACCTAGCTGTCTTCAATGTTTTTGCGCTAAACCAAATACGGTGATAGTTTGACCTAGCCGGAACTTTGAAAATTTCAAACAGGCTCCTAGTGAACCCCCGAAGCGCACATATAACAGTCGACATCCATAATCACTGCAAAGCCGAAATATACGCATATGTATAATGAACTGCAAGGGCAAATTTTGCGAGCAAAACTTACGATCAAGATAACCAATATAACAGCAAATGGTAGCAGTGTTGAAAAGAAAAACGTAAACATACCGGAGGAAGATGATGAGGTTGCCCAGCTTCTTTAAGGCCTGGGAAGGAATCATAAAGTCTCCACGTGACTTTTTCTTGCCATCCAGCAGATCGAAGATTTTTAATTTGGGCCCAAAGACAGTCCAAATACTACAAAATACGTTCATTATAAGTAAAATTTACGTCTTCCTGCGGATGTGGGTCATCAGATTCCCATACGCGCAGCAATGGAACATGAGTCTTCTGCCGCTTTCTGTGTTGGGGAAGGTTTGAATGAAGAACTGAGTTAACTTACGTCATATATACATCGATTGTTCCAAGGATGTCGTTGAGAACTGAAGCATCGTGAGCGGACAACATGTGAGCGCTCTGAAGAGAACATAAATTAATCACAGTTGCATTATTATTACAACCAAATGACTAGATCCAACAAAGAAACGTCTACAATGTCAAGGGATCAATGATCATACCAGTTATGATTCACGATTAATTCTAATCCGGACAAAGTGCTATCGATATTAGTGCATAACGTTTTCAGGAAGGGGACCGCGGTCAACAGAGGGCTTCCAAATGGGGAAGTTTATCGGTGGGGGTTTAGTGTTTGCTTCAGAATGATGAGTAGGTCAAGAGGGCGGAGCAGCAGTGGTGAAATTCCCCGGTAGTTTTTCGATCACGTTTCCAGTTTTCAGTCATCAACCTTGCAAAAAAGAGTCCTGGTTTTTGTTGCTGCCTTGTGGTACTGAACAGCAGTGAAGGACAAACACAGAGACCTAGAACACTGGATACAGCATTCGACCATACCGCTTAAGGCTTCCTAACAACGCATGGGGGACCGTGCAGACCTCAGTCTGGTAACCTAACTCGAACTACCCGGAACAACACATCAGTTAAGATCTCTATATCTTTTCACCACCTCACGAACTGACCAAATTGACCCATCTTCCAACCATTATACACTTCGGGGAACAGCACACGTTGAAAGAGTCAATTTACGAGCATACGTATCCCACGTCCCACCCCCCTTAGCCAATTCAACTTCAAGGCCTGCCCGATCGACCGAGCACTGTGATCCAATAGCGTACGTCTCATCCCTGAGTTACTAAGACAATTCTCCCACCAAATTCGAGCAGTGCTAAGATGGGACTGTTTTTCAGACAGCGACATTAGCATTAGCATATCTACTTTCAACGGTTTACAGAAGAACCGATCTTACTGGTATGGCGTAAACTCGATCTTTGATAGGTAAACCATAGTCGAGTCGACGTCACAAGCATTTCGAAATAATGGAGACCAGTCTAGCATTCTGTATACGCGAGGACACTTCGTTCGATATAAGACTATTTAGTGAGATATAACTATGCAGATAACAAAACTCATCTACTTGCTGAAAACTTGCAATCTACTTGTGTAATTGATCAAAGGCACAGTAAAATCAGGGTGAAAGTTTTAGGGTCTAACTTGGCCACTAACCCTGAACGTCTCTGGAAATCCTCCCAGATGATGATGAGACTCAAATAGTTTTTGTCAAGGGAAGTTTTATGTGCCACCCTTTCATGGCCGGCTGGTTCCACTTAAGTCGGAGGACGAATGCTCGGCGCGCTCCACCGGGTGGGCTGATCTTTGAAGATGGCTAAACTCTTATACCAAATTGATGATGGATAGTGTACGAAAGATAGAGCACCATGTTTACCGTGATCCATGATGAAGAGGTGCATTGAGGACTCACGATATCTAGTCCCATGGAAAGAGCGCATGAATTTGGCAATCAGCTACCAGCTTCTGGAGGGTTATGAAACCCCAGATCGTCCTACTCTCTTAGATCTCTTAGATCTTCCCCTAAAATGCACGAATTAGGGTCCCTTATTTCAAATTCAGCAACCAGTATCACTCCCATCAAGGAACCATTGATCCCGATTTAAAATCGATGACGTTGATGTGCAGAATGGAAAAACTAACATGTGTGGGCGTTACACACTCGTTTTCACTTCCTAGCTGTTTCCTTCCTCATAATTCCAATGACATTCATGGCAAATTTAAATAAACACATTTCCAAGAGAACGAGAATATTTCTACGATCCTTCCGAGCACAGAGTTGGGCAGAAAGTTTGAAAAAGGGAGACCTGAGGAACATCGCTTCGCGCAGTGAACTCTAATGAAGAACCGCCATAAACATGAAATTGGCTTCGGTTATTCGAATATAAAGATTGCAAGAAAAACTCATTTCTCCGGTACAGTCTTCAGTGAGAGGAAACTACAAAGGATTGTACGGCCGAAAGAAGCTTTCAGATAAAGAAGAGGTCGTGGGTCTACCGACCGCGTGTCTATGTTCTAACGCCTGTCGCATTAAGGTGGGGGCGAAACAACCCCGACTGGGTCCTAAACCGGCCTGATTTTCAAGCGCACAACCTTGGCGACAATCGGCGCAGAATAGTTTCCAAAGGCTGCCTGGAGGCCACAATGACTGAAACTACTCCTCTAACTTTGGTAGGAGGACCCACTGTTGTTCGGAATAGCAAACGCTCTGACATTGTAGTGGTAGCAGGTGACTTCAATGCACAAGTTGGAAAACTGAGTGCATCGGAAGTCTGTTTAGGTGGGCGATGCGCCTTGCCTGCTCAGCGAACACACAACGGGGAAAGACTTCGCCAATTCTGCGCAGACAATAACTTATATCTAGCTAGTACAAATTTCCGACACAGTTCGCGTCGCACAGCGACATGGCGCTCTAACTCGACAGGGACTCGGAGTCAGCTCGACCGTAAAACAATAAACTATCGCTGGCGCGGTTCTGTCCAGAACTGTAGGTCGCACTGGACGACGTACGTCGAATCGGACCATGCGTTAGTTTTAGTGCGATTTTTGTTGCAGCTCAACGGCAATCGACGCAGACCACAAACCCGATTGGCTGTCGAACGTCTGTCTGATTCGGCTGTTTGCAACAGCTATGAGCAGAAACTGTCTGGTGATCAAAGAAGTTCGACGAGCAGTGGGAGCAAATTAAGCAGGCGATGCATTTGGCAACAAATTTCGCCTGCGGTCCCAGACCTAGTATTCATCAAAAACACTGGATCTCGCAAGCGTCGCTAATTCTAATGGAGCAAAAAACACCAGCTGCCTAACTGCAAGCAAGTGAATAAGATGTGTCGACAGTTGCAGCATTAGTTGATCATAAGCCTTAAGAATGTCCGCGAAAACTGGCGGGCTAAGGTAGCCGAAGAGATGGAGGAAGCGGCCGCTTCAGGTAACAGTGAAAGACTGTTTGAGCTTATACACGACAGCGGTGGGCAATGAACTTCAGTTAGTGAAATCGTGTGCGACTGGAATGGAGAGCTCATCCATGGTAGACAGCAAAGACAACCGTTTGGAAGAGCATTTCAAGGATCAGTTTCGCTGGCCACACGCTAACGTACTTAGGCCGACGTCTGGAGTTGTGAATCCTTGGGAGGTGTCACTTGATCCCCCAAAGGAAGTGGAATTGGAGTCTAATATTCGGCTTCTGAAGAAGGGAAGAGCTGCCGGTCCCGAGGACCTTCCCCCAGTTCTTTTCAAATTGGGTGGAAAAGCTCTGGTGAAATCACTTACCTCCTTGCTTCGTGATATTTGGAACGAGGAGCATATTACGTTATCATGGGGCGAGCCACTGATTATACCTATCTTCAAGAGGGGCACACAGAGTGACTGCAGCAATCATCTTGGGATTAGTTTAATTCCGATAGTTACTAAGGTCTTAGCTTCGATAATGTTCCGTCGTTTAAAACCAATTCGCGAGAGCAACACCCGCGAACAATAGGATGGAGACACTGACGGATATGGCAGTGAACCGTGAACAGTGGCGATCGTGCTGTCATTTTCTATCGAATCAGAATGATTGAAAACACGTGCGTTTGTACAGTTAGACTGTGGTCCGTGTGTTGGCTGCAGCAGCGTCTTATCTGTTCCCGCCTGTGTAGGTCCACTCCCTGTTCCCGTTGGATATTCACTCTTTTTATATAAACGTGTAACTCTGGGGAACGGCAGCGGTCAGTGAGGCTTGCCTTGCTGCTTAACACTGAACGATGATGATGATTGGAAGGCCGTATGCACTGTGCCGCAGTGTGCTCAGTTCTGTTGTACCGTTCTAAGACATGGAGTATGCGTGTGGGCAATGTCCGCTGGTTAGAGATTTTCGACCACCGATGTCTACGTAGTGTCGCTGGGATTGGATGAATTGACCGGGTGAGTAATATGGAGGTCAGGCATCTAGTAGTAGGTGCCGGCTCTCAGAATACCTTATTTCAGCGTACTGAACTTAGTAGACTATGCTGGTTCGGTCACCTGTTGCTTATGGCGATTACCTGTCTAACATATCGTGCCCTATTTTGGTTTCACCCCAAGGAATGGAAGAAGCCACGTGGAGGTCAACAGATGACGTGGCAATGTGGATAACGTAGGTGTCTCACGTCTTTGTGGTTTGGGTCCGAAAGACCCGTTAACTAGTTGGCTGGAGACACTGAATGATATGGCAGTGAACCGTAAACAGTGGCGATCGTGTTGTCATTTTCTATCGAATCAGAATGATTGAAAGAGTTGAAAGAGTACATTTGTACAGTTAGACTGTTCCGTGTGTTGACCTCGGCAGCATCTCATCTTCTCCCACCTGCATAAGTGTGCTCTCTGTTCCCCTTGGATATTCGCCTTTTATAGAAACATGTAGCCTTGAGGAAATGTCGGTGGTCAGTGAGGCTTGCTTTGCTGTTCAACGTTGAACGATGATGATGATGACTCGCGGCCTTATCGCACTTCAACATATAATACAACGACTGCACCTTAAAGCGTGATGGCTTGCGTGCCTCCATGACCCAACGAGCTACATAAGATAGCTTATCCCAAGCTGAAGATCAAATCATGCCTGAAAGGTCAATGGGTAGAGGCACGACGAAGAAGTCTCCTGGACCTCCAGGTTAGGGGTTGATCTGAGTTGGCAACTCAATTGGGAAAACAAGTGGATCCAAATAGATGAGATTCCACTCAGACAAATCCCGCTGCCTTCCGGTCAGGTCCTTGTTGAAAACAATCGTTTTGCTTGGGAACCCTAATAGATCTTCGACTTAGTGGCAGGGCTCCATAACAGTGCCCGACAACCATTCTTCATGAGTTACATGTCCACAAAGGACGCCACACTGCATTGGTCGTCGCGTAGGGTTACCAGGACCGCGCATCCAATTACCTCTGTGTATACGACTTTATGAGCTTTCCCGTTTATTTCCAGGCTGTCCCCGATTCCTTAGCCTTGATCTTGCTGAGCTGGGCTATTAAGCCACGCCACGGTGTAGCGCTTAACCACGACTGGTATTCTAGGAAATTAGTGACCCACATCTCTTGCCTGTCTACCCACCAATCTGAATTCTTACTGAGACCCACACCCACTACAACATGGGGGAAAGCAATGTAATTTCTGTTTTAGACGGCCTATAATTGAGTATTCTGTGAGACTAATAGAGCTGGTGGTCACAACTGAGTGTTTACAGTAAATGAATCCGAAGAGAGTGTGCTTTTCATTGCAACAGGAAAAGAGCGCTTTCACATGAGGTCAAATTAGCCTGAAAAACAACTTTGACGACTTCAGAATAAACGATTACAACTTCCGAGAAGCCATCAAAATGTCAAAGAGTGGGTGGATTAACTCATTAAGTGAATCAGTAAGCAAAAGTTCAGTTGCATTGAAGTTTAATCCTCAACGACCCTAAGAATAAGGCTGCATTACAGTTTTCGTAACGATCTGTGATGAGTCTGATACTTAGGGTAGGAAACAAATGAGCTGTGAACTCACATACGGCAGGCTATACAGTATGACGTAAGTGTACCAGTCGGTACGTGACTGAGAGCTGCGTCCAGCGTCCAGAGTAACTTCCGCAAAATTTTCGTACATTCCGAGGATTGAGTTGGTAGTTACGATGTTGCAGTTTATTGATGCGGAGAGGAATAAAATCTTCGAACGTGAGATAAGCGTAGAGGGACAACAAACCAAATATTTCGCATCCTCGAAGGCAGCTGATTTGATGGAGTCTTTTAATTCGCGATGAATCAACTCTATGAACTGGCGCAGGTAACAAAACGTTGTTTACAAACCTGGTTAACGAAATTACGGCTTTTAACGTTGATCAAACCCAACATAGTGGCGTATATAAGCATTCGCTCTGGGATGTATTTGACGCTGGAATAGGTCAGGACAATGGAAGAAACTCACCATTTTGTAAAGGCTTTCAGGATTCCATCTGAGTTTCGCGGAATCTCCATCAAAACCAACGAGGTTAATTCGCTTATATCTTTCTCAATGTTTGCAAGTGACTGGCGAAAGACAACTATCAGCATACTTACCTTAGATCCAACACGATAGATAAGCGATTCAACCGTATCCGTATCGGGTTTGTCTCTCTTTGATCTGTAATCTAATGCCCGATCACGAAAAAGTCAGTAAATATACCGTCATCTTCGGAATCAGACCGCCGCCTGCGCCTCATTTTCCCGGGATGCCTGTAGACGCACAACGAGAGGAGACTCCACTTCAACTCAGACCAATTTGGACAGGGCAGGGGTTACCGAAACGGACAGACGAACGTCTAGAGTTTTTTAGTGATATTCCCAAGATTTAGCATCTACGACTGTCAGTTTTGCTTCCAAGTTTGAATTTGTTTCGCCGTAGAAGTCCTGTTTCCGCTAAAATAAGGCAGGAATTGAGACTTTACACTTCAGGTAGCAGAACACCCACTGTGTCTGAATTCCCTCGCTCGGTCTGTGGCAGCCAGTATTACCGTGCCTCTCTAGTACCGAGAATAATTCTTACCCCATCTGATGCAGCTACGTTTTAAATTCGTTATCTCCTCCTGCTTTTACTATCTCTGGTGAGAGCTTGTTCCAAGCCCTAGCAACTATATTGCAGAAAACTTTTGCACAATCATTTAACCTAAAACTGACATGCTACTGCTTTACACCACTACTTTGCATTCTAGCGCCGGTAGCTTGCTTGAACTTGTCGTCAGGGTCCACTGTTTTAACTCAACGGTGTCTTTAACGTTTTGATCGCACCGCTCTTTCATGGAATACTTGATTAGGTCTTTCAGTCTTCTGGTGTACGAATGCCTCTCTGTCCATCAACCACTCTACTGGCTAGCCGCTAAACAGCTGCGAGGCAATCCACGTCATTTTTAGGGGATTGTGCCCATGCCTGTATGCCCCATTCTCAGTACGGCCTGACTATCGCCTTGTACAGGGGAATGAATATCTACGGTTTCCCACTAGATACCGCGGACCGCAAACTGGACAGATCCCCCTTGCTTTCCGAACAGCATTTTGCACCGTTCAGCTCCCTTGTAGTCTGGAAACATGGCTATCCATAGGCTATTGGGACGTTGAAGTGCATCAGTTGAAAACTTCTCATTTTCTCCCAGTTCAGTCACTTTTTCTGTGGCTGTGGCTAGTAAGTAAATTTAACTTCTGCTTAGGTGCAAATCCCCCTCTAGCCCAATCGAGTACTTATTCTATCTCTTATCAGCCTCTCACGATTATTTGCTTCCACGTAAAGTGCAAATGTGAATCATGGTAGTTCTATCTGTTCTTCAAGGTTGTCTACTTAAAATCTTATTAGAGGTCTCAAAACTGATCATCGAAATACCCCACTTGGTTTTCCGGGTTGCTCTGATCGTTCGTTTCCTACTCTGAAGTAGAAGGATCTATTCATTAGGAAATGCCGGATTCAATTTAATGCTGAGCCTCGGATCTTGAAAGAATGCATTTTTCCGCCAGCAGAATATGGCTAACCGAATAAGATGCCTTGCTACGATCCAAGTAGCAAACCCTTGTCAGGCGTGGATATGGAAACTCCTCCGAAAAACACCTACTGGATAAGAATCCATGGGATTACTCTCGTGCAAATTTCTTCATTCACACTCATCGCGGGATTTTGACAGACACCTTTCAGGAACCCGTTGAGTTTTGCACACTTACGTCGGATTTTATTTTCCTTTTTCTGGTCGCGTATTTGGGGTTCATTTGCACATGTATGTTGCTAATCATTTCAATTCAGTATCGGTGAATTTACAAATCACTTTAATTTATGATTCGACTTCGGCTGCAAATTGCTAGAACCCTTATTACAGGCTCTGCAACGTCGTCTAAGACTGCCATGAGGTTCGACAGACACGATCTTTGCCTACTGAATCCATGCTGCGCTCTACGCAAAAATGATTAGTCCATCAGATAATTATTGGCGTGTTTCATTTTCACCCCTTCAAGACTTGCAAAGGATACACGTGAGACTCGCTGCTAGACTGCGTTACTTATTTTTACCGATCTTTCCTGCAAATACTCAACACAACTGCTACCTTCCAGTCTAGTGGTAGCACGCCGTGGCTCAGGGTGACCTGAAATGTCTGCATATATGCCCACTCATTTCTATGACTAACGGTTTCAATAAATCCGCGTAAATCTCGTCTGGTCCTCTGCATTTGTTTGGGTTCATCTGTTCCAGTGCCCGTTACGTATCCTCAACTGTCATTTGCGGTTGAGTGGTCTTGGTCGTAGCAAATGGCCAGTCAGACGCTGTTTTCGGAGCTTCATCTCACCGGTGCACACTCAGAAGAATTTGCTGAGGACATTGGATTTACTGCTGTCTTCATATATTTCCCCTCCATCCCCTGACATGAGCGTCCATACGCTGTTTCCAAATGCCTCCTTTGATTGCCCCTAACGCTGATGCTTTTGAGATTGTTTTTCACCAATTTCGCTAACGCCGAATCGGGTTTCTGCTCGCCACTCTTTTCATTTTTATCGTTCGATTTCTATATTTTGCTCACAGCGTTCCAATCCCTTCTTGCAATGATGTATGTCTCCTCCAGCTTCTGCCTTAGTTCGTTACTGGATCCCTTGCCCCCGGGGGCCGCCACCTTGGTTCATTTTTCTGCCTTTTCCCCTTTGGAGCAAGAGGTTCATCCTGGATGCGGTGCATGTTTCTCCTGATCTTTCGAAACGTCATTTCCGTCGCCGCATTGTCGTCGCCAGTCATTGAGTCCATTAGGTCTGCACTGGCCTTTCGCTTTTTATGTCCTAATTCCCAAACTTCCTGCATTTCGGGGCATTGTCCCGCCTAAGCCGAAATGTAAAATTGATCATTGCATGGTCACTCTTGCCTGGCGGTGAGACAGCTTACGTTCTGGACTTCATTTTAATATTTAGTAATAGCCAGGTCGAAGGGTGGTGACTGTTGGCCTGACCTGAACCTCCTGTTTACCCTCGCGTTTTGAGTTAGGGCCATATACCCCGGAAATTGTATAAACGTACCCTTGAACAGAACTGCCGGATTCCCTCCCTTTCCCCGGTAGGTTTTGAAAGGGTTTCTGTCCTGAACCCCGGGCGCAATACCTGAAATGTCATTTCTTTTTCTGCCATATCCTATGCAAGTGGGGTCTTGCGGATTCCGCAGGAGATTTTCCCCCACCAGTTGTTTGCTCACGGCGCCATTTTTGCTTGTGCGCAGCCAATTTTCTTCAAGCTTCCCGAAGTCTGGTCTCCATAGTGCGCCATCTCGACCGTCCTGTTCCACTATCTTCAATGTGCTTATGTATCCATATTTGGGTGCGTCTGACTGCGCCTGAGCTTACCTTTTCTGTGCATCCTCAATTACATCTGTTGGTACTTTTGTCAGTCCCCCATCGTTGGGCTTTTTGTCCGTTTGACTCTATATAGGAGGATGCCCCGGCGAGGTGATGCATCGGTTCTGGCCAGGCTTTTACAGAACTCCCCAGTTCCCCCTGAAAACCAGCTGGTGCGTCAGGAACGATGAGCAGCTGCCGCTTTCGCCGTTGCACGCGAGTCTAACTTCAGTTAAAAGCTGTTTCCTGACCTACGCATTTGCTAATTTCACTAATATCGGCACAGATGTTGGCTTTTTTCACAGTTTTTGAGTGCCCCTTATGTGCATACTCTGCGTATCCGTTTTAAGCCAGCGTCCCTATTCCTCAGAAGATCCCTTACTCTCAACTACCCAGGGTCCAGTCTAGCCTTGTATTTCTCAACGAAGGGTTCATCGGCATTTGGGATTACTGGATTTCGATGGCATTAGCTGGTTTGTGGGTTCTTTACATTTCAACTAGAGGACTCTTTCTTCTTTGAAATCTCCTCTAGTAAAAAATTTTAGTCCTAAACTGGACTTCAGTGTTAGTCGGTTTTCTGGTTCATTTTTCATTGTTGTCGGCCTTAGCTCTCCTAATCTTCTCGGTTATTATAAATATTGGGGTTGAGAACTCTGGTTCTACTTAACCCTGCCCGGTTTTCCCGACTTCGGGCATGACCTTTTTGATGCCTCCTATCGGTCTTTGTGTGACCCTCAAACTGGTGGCGTTTGCATCTTTTTCATTGGAAGCTTTGACGCCTTCCTCCTTCTTGACGGCCTTAGTTGCACAGATGTTCGGCTTAAAGATGATCAAATCATATATCTGTCCAGCCGCCACGAAGTACAAACCCACTTTATCTAGTCATATTGTCGATAACAATGAAAATCTGCGGTGGAAAATCCGAGCCCTTTGCTTGCATACGTCATAAGCGGTGCAACTGAGCATGAGTTTTCAGCAGTTTTCTGACACATATGAGTACAACACTCGAGGCATGAACAAAGTTCGGGATAAATAATGACAGCTTAAAACGGAAAGAGCACAATTTAACGCTAGAATAAAATGCCCGCAGCACCCCTAAATCGGAAGCAAGACCACTTGCCAAGCTGAAAGCAAAATTACTTCATCATGGAAAATCAACTGTTGGAAGCTAAACTAGTATCACTAAACCTTTTGGGACAATTTATGGACACTTTTGTCAGAGGCAGCATTCGGCAAACGCCGATAGAACAAATGAATCAGAGCAGCGAGAGTCAAACCAAAGTCAAGCGCACTGCAAGTTCGGTGGCATAACTCTTTCCACGCTACTCAGCCAGCGTTATTGTTTCTAGGCTTTAAAATTTCGCTGTAAAAACCACATCCCTGCAGCAGTATGGGTCCAGAAATTCCAAACAGAGAAGAGGACGTGCTAGCAATCCGTGCACATGCAGCCAAGGAGATACAAAGCTGTAGCACTTTCCCACATCTGTCACCAGATCCCACAAGAAGCACACGTCTCTCTTGGTGCGTTTTGCCTTGGACATCACTCTTACTCCCAATTCGAGCGTTTTCAGGGGCTGCACAAAAAGTCTCAGTAGTTCCTTCGCCCTAGCTCACCCCTATGTGGCCTTCAACAAGGAGGTTTCATTAGTTCCTCTGGTTGGCCCCCAACAACAATATGTATGGTGCAGCGACCTCTGCCGCTCGTCCAATTAAATGAAGTTTTGGAAAGGCATCATAAACCTACGATACTGCCTAGGGCTTTGATCAGACGACGACGACCACATTCTTGGTAAGTCTATCATTACATAAAACGCCGAAACAAATTTGCCAGTCAGTTACACCTGTTATCTTGACGGCGGATGTCTATGGACTAACCTTCAACAGAAAACCGCTATGCTCCCTGCGCCCAGACCATCTATGACCTCGAGGCTCGCTCGTAGCCGGGCGCTGATTGCCTAACTAATGCCGACTGTCTAGGCCCATACCCATCAGTTTTCTTACAGTCAGCGTCACTAAAGCTTCAAATGGCACCAGCAAGACCAGGAGACCAAGCAGTTCTGCCAGAATCGAGAGCTCCCAAAGTTTCACCAGAGGCTTTCCGGATTACTTCCTCGACAGAGTGCCCTTGTTGTAATGTTTTCAGGTAATTATTATTTTCTTTTCTTCCAAGTTGATCAATCTGAGCATCGTAAAATGACTTTGGGCAATGGTTTCCAAAAATCCAATCTCATATCCAAAACACAGTTGACCAGTAAATTATATGAAGTCGATCACAAAAACGAAAACGCTCTTCACTGCATAAAAAACGAGCTGTTCACGCGAACCTCAGACAGTGACTGTTAGGGTTGGGAGGTGAATCTGAATAAACAAACATTCAGGGACAAAGAAATCGGCATAGGATAACGCATCAACGTCAGTTGTAAAGCAGTATTTTCATAAATTTCGACGTAAAATTTTGTTTTCGAAGGATTCTCCCCCAGCCATGTGTTAAACGGCGACCGAGGTCCTGATTCAATGATACCTGCATAAACGTCCAAAGAGGTTTAACCAGCTATTCTGAAAGATATGATCCAAGGAATCCGTTCGACATTTGATCCTTCTGTTTTCTTAGCGCTCGTCGACCACAGAGATTAACCTTGTAACATTCAAGAACACTTGGAAAGCGCGCGGGGTGCTACTCCTACTAGTGTTTTCTTTTAAGCTCCAAAGATGCGTTTGTTAAAACTCCCGATAGAATAGAGACGAATGCTCTAGATGCGAACAATTAATTGCGTATATCGTCCTGCAGGCAAACCATGGCAGAGTTGCTGAGTAGTTGAAGCCATTCAAAAGTGTAGCATTGGGAAGGTGGAGAGGTATAATGTACAGCAAAATAATCGCAATCGACCCAGTGTTAAATTTGACTCGGGACTTCAGTGGTGTCAGAGCAAGTGATTTCCGGAACCAGTCGATCTTTGCCAACATATCGGCGCCAATACAACCATACGTCAGCTAATGTGTGCACGCTGTCCAGCCCAAGGTGGATGGCCGCTTTTAACAACGGGCTCGCATATGTGTTGAATGCCAACGGTCCAGGGTTCGTTGCCATACATCTAGTTCGGTCGTTATTTTGAGGTTCCAAACACTTGCTTCTCTCACATCTACGTCCAAGTCGTCGGCCTGATATCACCAAAATGGAAGAGCTACCTTCCAACCCGCGTCGATATTTGGCGTGGGGGGACAACTGAACCGACGTCTTCAGTGAAACCGTCAGTCGAGCCCACATGGAACACCGTAGTTTACTATTCAGACACCACGTAAATTCCAACGTCGATCGCGCAGTCCAGCTTGAGTCCAAATCCTTTGGAAACTTCTTCCTAGTGATCGAAACGCAGAGGATTTGTGCCGCATTAAGCCACCCTAAGACTGATAGACAGGTTGCAGTCTTTGGGCAAACCCTCAAAGCAGCCCAAAGTGAACACAACAGTGCCGGGTTAGGGTAAACGCTCCCGTCCTCCAATAGATATTCGCTATACTCCAATGTGGCACTGAGTTTTTGACGGCTTCTAATCATTCACTTTCATCTAACCTCCTGGATGCTTCATGAAAGATCAGTACATTGCTAAAGCAAGATTCCATTTCCATAGCTGTGCTGTTGTGTTGCTATTAGTGTGCTATTTTCTAGGTGTCTATCTAATATGTTTTCAACCATTATTCCGATGGCTTTCAGTACCACCGATAATATGCCAGTTGGCCAACAGCTCGCAGCGTCGTCCTTCAAACTTATTCTGTGGATTGCGACCACTTTCGCAGTTTTCCGTTCCTCAAGTGACTCCACTTCACTTGACGATTTGTTGTACGACCTTTCTAGCAGTCCCGATAGCCTCTGGGTCAGTGAGCGCAGAGGGACCAAACGTATAGCGGCCTGTTTCAGGATTTACTCTACCTTGTGCTCCTTTAGCGCCAGCAGAAGATAATGGGCTTTCATCGTAGCAACCATAGGCCCTTCCATGGCAGGTGGCAGCCGTCCTTCGTCATTCCTTCGGACCGCTTCAAAGTTTTCTCGAAGGACATCCGCCTACGGTGCAGTTTCCTTCACTGGGAGACTTTCAACTACTTTTAATCCTTTCATCGCCACTGACACAGGCAACTCGGCCTAAAAATGGTCGAAACGCCTTAGGACCTTTCTTAGAGGCTGCAACCTTGGCGCATACATCAGTCCCTCCGGCGGCCACCTTTTGTTGACATCCCGTTATTTCCTATGTATTCTGGAATTTGTCTGTGCAGCCATTTCCAGAAACCTCTTCCGTGCTTGGTGGTCCCTCCTTGTAGCCTGCGCTGTGCCACTATTTCACCACGGTGGAGCCTTGTTCGGCGTTCCTGCGCGCAGATGCAAATATTTAATTTGGTTGGTCTGTGCTTTTCCCTGTGTTTTGCTGTATTGCTTTAATAGTACCTGCTCCATCCCATGTAGTATTAGCTGATGCTGACCGTGGCTGTTATACGTCTAGTTGCCTGAAGGCTCCATTCCACTTGTCTGCAGCCTCTGCCCGTCACCGTGGAATCGCAACTTTTAATTTCGTGGTCGCTTTTCCCTAGTGTGCCATCTACCTTTTTGCTGTCTCCATGGAAGGTAAAACTGCTGAAAACTGGACTCAACAATTCCATTGTTTGGATATTCTGCAATCTTGAGATTTGGCGGATGTTGTGCCAGTGTCGCGTCCTTCACTCGATCAAGCAGCAGCTGGCCAAATGTTCCAGCAGTCGCTTGGGTTATGTTCCAGCCTGTCTCTAAAGCATTGAAGTCGCCAAGTATCAGGCATCATTCCGCTTTCCCGGTAGATAATTTCCGACACTGCAGAAATCCATTGTTCCCTCCGATATTCGGGAGTTGGACTCCATGAATGCTGACTACCCTTACATTTTTGTATTTAACCTTAAGCTGTATCGAGATAGCTTGGATGAGAGATGCCACAAACTGCATTAAGTAGTCAAATATTAGAGTTAACGTGTCCCCCCACTCCTCCGTCCTCCCGACCCATGCCATGAATTATGCGTTTAAGCTCCGTAGCCCTTGTTAGGTCTCGTGTCGTTGGCCCTTGAAGAGAACTTCGTACCCTTGTAAATTAACTCTCGTCGTCACAAAGAGATGCGCTGCTGCCAAACGCCAGGATCGCAGCACCACTCGTACTGTCTCCATTACCATCCGGGGAAACTTTTGAGGCTTCCTTTTGAGGTTTTCTTCCACCAACGTTTGAAGAGCCCGTATTGATTGGCTGCTTACCTTGCTTGCTAAAAGGTATGGATACCCAAATCAATTCATTTCGAATTTAGCATCGCTTCAGCGCCGCGTTCTATGTTTTGTTGCATGTGAAGCGGTGCCATCTAGGGCAAATTTTATAGTAAGTATCCCCTAGCATTTCTGCAGTGCGACCACCGTTACAGCTTGGAATCTGCTCTAGCCTAGGCCTGAGTAGTACCCAGTGTTGCCTTCTAACCTTTGGCGTTTGAAGCGCGCGTCAGCGTAGTTCCTTAACTCTGCCGAGACCACCAACTGATATTATTGTGTTTTATTTTATTAGTAGTTAGAGGAATCTCATCCAGGACGAGGTAAATTTGAGCCCGGAGGTTGATCCACTAGCTAGATTATGAACACGTTTCCTTTCTGACATTACAACACTATAAGTTGGCGTCCACGTGCTGTGCCAACGTTTTGGTCCTAAATCGTTTCGTTGTACGGCTACATGGGTACCTCCAAGTTTACATCGTTTGAGTTTAACCTTTCCTGTCCCTCTGAGTGGCTGATAATGGAATGAAAATGAAACAAGTGAGTACATCCAGCGGCGAACCTGTTTAGGCCAATAGACGTTGAATCAAGGCCCATCTAGCTATCAACTAATCTGCTACCATGATTTATACATTACGGTACTAAACCACAAGTTTCATTAACTAAGCTTATTCAAAGCGCTGGAAACAGTTTCCCACACAATTAAATCTCTATGCATATTCCTTCTTCGCCACCACGACCGACTTTCTTATTTTTTTCTTAGTTAACAAAAGCCGATTTTTGTTTCCACGGCCACAAAGCATCAAAACCATACATAAATCGCGAATCGCATTAGACAGGAACAATTATCGCCACAATCATGAGGGGACCAAAGTCCCTCCGCTCTTCCGCCGACTACATGAAGATTATTGGAAACATGGAATCAAATCGGTTTTTATTTGCGTCATCATTTACAAACGAGGGTTTTCCGTTGGTTTTGATCATAACCATCCCCATCTTAGGTTGAACAAAATGATATGTCTGAACCTAGATTAGTGTCCAGCGGTCTGATCCAAGGCAGCGTCCTGGGTCCCCTGCTCTTCTTGTTGTACGTTAATGATGTCTTTGATGTTATTCGAAACAGCACCCCGTTTGTCTTCGCAGACGATATCGAAATTGTGTACACTGTTCACCCTGAAGCTTTAGAATCCACCATAAGCAACATCTCGCAAGACTTAGCGTCACTCAACTCCTGGGCAAACGACTGGATGATGAAATTTTCCGCTGAAAAATGCAGCATCATGAGGTACAAATGCGTCATACCCCCAAGAGAATTCAAGCTTGGAACCCAAATCGTCCCCGTTAAGTTCCAAGTTCGGGATTTAAGCCTAAATCATTCCTGCACCTTAAACTTCTCGGAGCAGGCTACCGCAGAAGTGGCAAAAGCAAGTAAATAAGTGGGGCTGTTACCAAGAACTCTGAAGTTGAACGAAAGCAAACTACACCTTTTTATGGTCCTCACCAGGCCCATTCTGGAGTATTGGTCTTTAGTCTGTTCTAGCTTGACGCAGTGTTACAGAGCAGCAATTGAAACCGTCCAGCGTGCATTTACCAAACAGTTCGTTGGCTACTCTACAAGCCTAAATTACATGGAACACTGTGATTCGCTGAAATCAGATCCCTTGTGGCTCCGACGCATAAGAGAAAACTTGGTACTCTTTAACAATATTATCACAGGGGACAGATGTCTCTGCACCTCGTGTTAGAAACCAACTCCCTTACTCTCTGCGGAATGCGGATTCCACTATAACTCTCCTGGTTCCAAAGGCTACAGTTAGAGCCAACGTCTTTTGTTAGATATTCTTCACCATGGAATAAACCCCCCCATCAGCTGCGCATTCTGTCACCATTATCTATTGCATTTAAAAATGAAGTACGTAGATTAGTTACTATACCCTTTCTCATTATTCTATACCACCCATGTTCACTCGAGGATCGAGTGTAGGAAACTGGATTGGGCTTCTGAAAAAGCACTGATGGCAACTTTTTGTTCGTTGAGGAAAGGAAAACAAATCTTCCTACTCATGTCATTAGAAATCAACCTAGTCTCTTCCACTTCAAACAGAGCTCCGACACCAGCGCATGCTGCTTAGTTACGTGCAGTTTCGCGTCGGATGCGTCCCACCGTTCCTTTGCCGGAAAAAGGGTACCTATCGCTCATTAGTCTGAATTCATATCCATAAACCTTATCGTTCTAACTGCGTATATGGCGGATCACCCATAGCCCTGTCCCACCCACTCACCTTACTAAGTCTAACACCGTCGCCAACACTGTGTGGCAACCACAATCTGCAACCGTCTTCTAGGATAAAAAAACATTCACTGTCATCCTCACCTTCACTTTTCATTAACTCTTCACTCCATGCAAATGACTCTGGCCCGTTAGAAATCACCTTGTTTCTGACGAACCCAAACGGTACCCTCCAGACGAAATAAGGCCAACATCTCGGATTCTTTCGTTCCCACGCCTCATCGATATCTGTCCATTTTAGATAATTCAGGCCTCAAACTATCGCCACGAACGTAGAGTCCTATGTAGCATCTTTTCTTCCCATACTGACCGTTTACATCTACCATACCCACTGGCCCCGACCATTTCTTGTTTCGAGAGGCACGGCCTCCCAGAGTGAAATATAACCCTTGAAATCCAAGTGGAATTTAGTCAAGCCCTAGTGCATCTATCTTTGTAGCTCGATCATTATTTGTATCAGCAGCAGTTATTCCCTGTCCGTCCTATTAAATACCGGCTCATTCTTTTTACTCACTGTGTAGACGATCCTACCAAATACCGGTCCATTCTGTTTACTCATAGCGCAGACGATCCAAACATTAGACTAGCCAGACCGCCTATCTAAATATATATATATGTATATAAAAAAGAAAACCCGGATTCCTCAGCCACCGTCCATATATTTTGAATTGCACCATGCGCCCTAGTAACTTCCTTCTCTGAGCTGCTCGTAAGATTGATCGCTTCTTAAACTGCAGCTGGCAGCTAGGTCAGACTGCCGTACGTCTTTTTTCTCTCTTCCAGGCCATATAGTTCTGCCTGGATGGAAACAATTACCCATGCTCTGGCGATTGTCCAATCCTGGAAAGACGATGTCTACCTTACCCTACTCACACCTTATTTGAATTCCTTCCTCCATACCACGAATGCACCGGCGTTACCACAATAGTGTGAGGGGAGGCCATATCCACCGATTGGGCCGGCGAACATCGGACGGGCAGCTCGACTGCAGCGGTGTAGGGGCGCAGCTAGGTTGGAGGATTACACCTGTTTTTGCTCCCCAACGGTGTTTTTCAGGTTGGGTGGCCAGCACTCGGTCAGCCTCACCCACTCGAACTGTTGTGATAAACAGCACTCTAGTTCGTACGTTCACGCGCACCATTTTGTACTCGTTTCCTCTTGCTCCCTCCCAAAGTTCCTTTGACAAAACCATACAAATCGGACTCACGAAGGATAGTATTTTTATTGGCATCTGATATGAACTGTTGTTCACAATGCAACTCGAAATTCAAAAACTTCTATTCTGGTCTGCGAAATTTGGCAATAAAACGGTGATCCTGGCAACTATTCTTCACACGACTCCACCAGAAATTACTTCACTTGATTCCGATTTTCCTTTTTCTTTTCCAACCCCACCTTCATCTCTGGACCAAGCTGGAATTCATGAACTAAAGGTTGACAATAACAATTCTCATGGATTAGTCATGATTACACAATTCCCATTCCGTGTCTCCGCTTCCTTGCTTAACGGACTGTGCTTCCAGAATTTTCACGTTTTATACTGCCTCATTTGATATCCAGTCTGGTTTTGCCTCATTCCCATCCCATTATCACGCCCATTTTGATCCTCACCTTCACCATATAACACTATTGATTTTTGAGGATCCCGGCCAACGGGTGGCAACAGCCATTGCTCTCCAGCCATAATTTTGCACCCGCGATACGCACCTTTGATACATTCAAGCATAGTATTACTCGCAGTGAGGACTGGTAATCAGTCACAGAAAAATCTTTGCGAATCATCATCTATCTTTGATTTAAAACTCGAAACCTCGTGTACAGCAAATCAAATTGACTGTTATGATCTTGTGAGAGAAACCACATGACATTGCAGGTCTGGTTTCTATTTTCCGTGACTACAATGCGTCTTCCTTGCGCAATTTTGATCTTGCCTTGCATGCGATTCTCGTATGTTGATAATAACTCAATAACGCAAACTTCCTCACCTCATTTTCCCTTTCGATCTATATTATTTGCATTTCCTGTGCATCATCCTTGTAAAAATTTGATCTTGCCTTGAGCATGCCTCTAGCAAATCGAGAAATATACATTATTATTATTATTCAGGTCAGGGACATCGTCTTATCTTTGCGCAATCACGACGCGTCGAAAGAAGCGGTTATATCTCGTACTTCCCTTGAGGAAGATCAGCCCATCCGAAAACTGCTCGGAAATAGGAAGCGCCCAGAACTATTGCGGGAAAAGCGGCGTCTTGGAAGTGCAACGATCGGCGACGACCCGATTCTAAGAGAGTAGTGGCTTCAACGGCTCCCACCATATCTGCTTCCCTTGCTCATTACTGGCCGCGAATATTCACTGGAAGAGACAGTTGAAATCGCTGACGACGTTATGTTGCGCATGTCTCAACATTGAATGCCTTCTCATCCCCTAGAGTAGCGTCGTCATTTTTGCAGAGCGGATTAAAAACTATTCTAACGAGGTGGACGCATCGCTACAGCGGCTGACAGCCCATGGATATCGGCGACAATATCGGTTCAACCCACGGAGCGGCAGGTGCGGTGGTCCCTCTCCAAAGCGACTCTTCCTCCCATCCGCGGATGGTTACTGCACATTTCCGGGCATGAACCAGGGAAACCAGGTTCTCGGTTGGTGGTTGCGGCACAGGACATCGGGCCAGCTACTAACCATCGCCTAATCAAAGTCGAAGAATTGAAGACTCACGGGCTATTTCCGGTGGATACGGATGCCGATGCGCGGTGCATCAAATGAGCTTGGGCTTGGTTGCACGCTCCGCCTCCCAGGGGAGCTGGGGTCCCCATCGAGGCCCACGCGCTTTAACTACGGTGAATATGTAAGACGTCTGGCGCAACACATGCGACCACTTCAAGCCAGTCCATCGCGGGACCAACGACCTTTGGGCTACATTCCAATCACTTTAAGTACTTCAACTAATGTTTTCGTGCTTATTGATAGTGTCCGACTACCACTTCAACCACCGTATACCTGTCCCTTTGGTGGTAAGAAGCAGTCCTGAAACGTTCGTTTTGGACATTGCCGGCCGACACCAGGCGGTGTCTATCAATGGAATTAAACCTGCCACCATGGAATGCAGGTCTAACGACAGACTCCCTTCATCTGATGGGTCCCGTCAACCTGATCAAGCCCAACCATTACCGGCGCCACCCGTGAAGATTGCTGGCGAGGCTGAAGCCACAACACTATCAATCGCATCCGAAGTTCCGGATATGCGAAGCAGCCGCAGCGGCCGCAAGGTAAGGCGACCCGTGTGTTTCTCTGATTTTGTTGCTATTTTTACAACAGATAGTTGAATACTTTCCTGCGTATCTGTGCATATCTGACATGTTTGTTTCGAAAATTTATGCACCGACGGCATGGCGCTCCCATGTTAAACCGACAAGGGCGGCACCGACCGCTGTTAGGTGCCCGCCACTAAGTCAAACACCCACCGGTGCTCCTGAGCACCGTCTCCGCTAGTTTATCTCACCCTCTCTCAGAAGAAGCCCAGGGCCGAGGCGATTCCACAGGTTCCGGCAAAACCAGTCATCGGCCGGATGGTCGACATCATGCACGCACCAGAAGACAAGGAGAACCCGAGGTCAGACACTCATTTTCAACCCCGCCAGGAGGAAATTCTGGGTGAGGGTGAGACCTTTGGGTGTGGGACGCGGTCAGATCCAGCGTTTTGACCGACGCACATCGGGCGGGCAGCTCGGCTGCAGCGGTGTGCGGGCGCAGCTAGGTAGGGGATCACACCTGTATTCACCTGCTAATGGTATTGTTCAGGTTGGGTGTCCAGCGCACGGTCAGCTCCGAAAACTGACACCCACGGTCCTCGCTTTCTAATCACTTCGACCACTCGGTACTTTTCTGCTGTGGTTTACACTTCCGCGTGTTTTCGTTTCAGTGGTACGTCGGGGCCACGATATATACAATACGATTCTCCCATCCGATTGTTGGCTCACGTCTAATCTACTCTGTCGACTGAGGAGTCAATTGCGGTACCGGAGTCAGTTGGGGTAGAAATTCGCGAGTCTTCTAAAACAATATGAGCGTGTTTGTTTGGATGGTTATCTCTCACGCCACAAATCTTGCCAAAAACGATAGCTCTAACAGAGAAACCATTTTTTAAACAGCTGAAACTGAAATAATGCGTGGAAACACTGCTCACTTTCATGCGTTGAACCGTAATCCTCGTACGTTTCATTAAAATTGGTTTCACCTCCAAGACCCAGAGATTCAGTGATGCTGAAAAAGGAGGGACAAAATAACCACCACCATCCGGAAACATCATAATCGACTAACGCTTACAGTTGTTAGTACCAGTATGTGACACCATCTGTTTCCTCTGATGTTGTATCCTTGAACGTTTCAGAAATTTCGTCTTTAGTTTTTGCCCGCCATTGGTTTTACGTGCTTCTATCCACGCAGATGATCTTTAGTAAATTTCATGAGTCTAAATGCTATTCAGGGGAAGTAAATGAGTCACTAACGGCTTTAACCACCCGCATTGTGCTATACTGCCGACGGTAAATTAAACGTTGTGGTGCTACAATACAACTTCCAAAACTGCAGATCCAGCGCCAAAGAAAATCGGACTAACTTAAACAAACGTGAGGACAACAACATCACAGTGCAAGCTAAGTAATGATTATCAATGTTCTCAATGAAAATTCCCGGGAATATTGACTACGGAAACTTAAAAATGGGACCATTGTTCGGTTTCTGGACCAAAATGCAGTAATTCATGTTTTGAGTAAAGTCTTCTTTGGTTAACGGTGATTCTCAAATGCCCAGGGGAATAAATGTCTAGACATATTTTACCTTTGAGTGGCGTTTTAGGCCTAGCTTATCGGTAAGGAGCATAAAAAAAGGAAATTATTCGAGCGTTCTTTTTGGGACGGAATGGAGGTGCGTGAGTGTCCACTAGGTTCGTACAGAGGGCAAAGAAGAGATCAACTCATTATCCAAAGGGTAAACGAAGTTGTTACAGTTGTTTAAAGTCAAAAGGTCATCGAGGATCCTCAGAATTGCGGATCATAAATATTTCTCTAGCTGCAATTGGGCTGCTGGCTGAACTCATAGTGTTCCCTTGGGTCAGAGACCTTAATTAGTTGCCCTTCTGGACGGGACTAATTTAGCGGCTCGTCTGAATACAAAATTCACAAAACGATATAAATCATCTAAATGTCAAACTAGACCTATTCTTGTTTCCATGCGAGTTTACTTAAGTAAATCAGCCAAAAGACAGACAACTAAATGTATAGTTTTCGTAATGGCTTCGTCTGTTAGGTTCGGTCTTGCCAAGACCTTTAAGACTTGGACGCCTCAGCAAATTAAACAATCATACTCACCTCTCTTAATGGATGCCTAACTTGCTTGAGTGATCTTCATCAGTTACGAGGTATTTTGAGTTGCAGAACGCAGGAACTTGACTGGGCTAAGCAACTAGAGGCTCCTCAACAATTAGCTGGTTGTTCGAAACGTATCTATTTAAATGAACGTCATGCTATCCGGTCGCGGCTCATGAACATATTTGTTCCTTGCCTTTGGGGAAATTGATATATCGCTGGTCCATCGGCCTCACTAGATAGTTCGGCGCCATCTCTATGTTCAATCCGTTTCGTTAAGCATTAAACTGTCAACCAGCCCCGTGCATTCCACTGCCCTCATTCAGTCGGGAGGTAAAGGCTTATTAAAGGTAACCATAGTATCTAGCAGATGGCACTTTGGCAAACCAGTGACGGATACGTTTGTCTATGCTTTCAGTAGTCTCACATTTGGATGGGTGAACAAAATATTTCCGGAAGCACAAGACTGATTTCGCGATTATTGTCGCTCTAACCACTCCTATACTAGTGCATTTATTTCTTGGTTTCTCCTCCAACGAATCACCATGTGATTCTTAAATGGATTTGTCATTCATCCACGCTCTCAATGATTCAAATGAGATTTACATTTGTCCGTATTTCACAAAGGTACTTAAACAAATTAATGTATTCTCATGGGAATTAAATCCATTAACCTTAGTGGGTTTGAAAAGTTTGCTGGTCGTTGCTTACGCAGTTGGTTTTCTGATTGCTGAGCCTGGGCATTAAGTCGGAAACGTTTAGTCACCAGTCGAGGTCACTTGCACGTGCGTTGACGATGTCACCTCGACCGGTGAGTAAACTTTTGCGACCTGAACGCTACGCTCAGCAATTAGAACCCATGAAATCCGTTAAATCCATAAACAGTTCTATAAAAGATTAAGTCCGCTGTGGGTCGGGTATGAGGATGATCTTGCACTACCTTCGTTGGTGTTATTTTGTGGCGGAGATCTTTGGGTTTTCCAACATGTCGACAAGTAAGAGTAAATTTACTCTATGTACAGCAATGAACTCAAAGATATACTAACAAGTTAACAGGTGCTCACAGTGGTTTTTTGGGCTTCCCAAAAAGCTCAGTTGAATTTTTTTAGCAAAGCGATTGAATAATCTGCGCACGCATAGACTCTTCGGCATTGTTCCCGCGGCCGATTAGTTGTGATCCACTGAAGAGCGAACAATCCCGTCAGGATAAATTATGCCCGGGCTTACCTCGTGCAATGCGCTACCAGTGACTTTCGAGGGGCCTGTCCTTCTGTTGATGGGAAAACTTTGTAAAGGCAGCTAGATAGTTGAACACATTCCTTTCATCCATTGCAATTTTAATTCATATTGTAGTTTTGTCTAATGCTTCATTAACAACTGACTGAAAACAAATGTTTTACTTTCCAAGATATAACTCATATTGGTACAACAACAAAGTTCGTACACGGAATTCCGTTTCATTAGGGTAGCTTACGATTGCCAAACTGGATGAAATATTGAGAATCTTGAAAATTTGAGTTGATACCAGTGTCCTCTTTGCCACGCTAACACTGCAGAAGCATTCTCATGGATATACAGCACAACTGCGTGTATTTTATTGTTTGATGCTTGTTTTCAGTTCATCTTCTAATGGACCTTCTTCAGTTCTAGTGTCGATTTATCCAATTCCAGGGATAACTTCCAGATACCAATGGGAAGATCAATCATAAACAAAAGATGTGTACATCAGCATGTTGATAGGATCAATAATGACCTAATGAACAAACAGGTATTCTATTGTAATTCGGGTTCCGATATTCAGTGCACCAATGTCAACAGCCGTTAAGCCAATACTAACGATGCTAGACACGTAAGATTCATGTATACATATACATACATAACTTCTAGTAGGTTGTTAGTTATAACGATCGATTCTAAAATAGAATGCGCCTGAATTGCATCTAAGTCTTGCTTTTTCGATTTGCAGATGCGAGATTGCAGATCCCGCGGTATTGGTTTTCGATGTCGTGGTACCACAGTGTTTTAGAAGACGTCCGGGGTGCCACTCCAAACGTTTATTCCTTCGGTTTCTTAAGTCGCCATAGTCAAAGTTCCCTCAGTCATTAGAATAGATAGGATTCGAGTCAACAAACAAATGCGACCAATATATTGCTGAAACAGCACCTACACGATGATACACGAGATTTCAGACCATAGCAGAAAGATGTTCAGTGATCGGAGCGATTGGAAAAGGAATAATTTTGAAACGGTCACCACGAGCGGAAACGCACAGACATCGTGTACAATAAAATAGACACCAACAAACAAATGTCACAAAATTGATCTCAAGCATCAACTGAGGCCTAAAGAGAAAATGATGTCCAAACCAAACGGTTTTCTCCGAAAGGCAGATGGTACCACAATGTGGTAATTTAAATACGGAAACCTACTCAGTGTCATTATCAACTGCCGTATCTCCTAGCGATGTTCTGGAAATATTAGTGGACTAGCAGACTAAACTAACTAAATAGTAAAAGTGACACTTAATATACCCTTGAGTGATCCCCCGGGGATATAGACGCTTAAAACTTTACACACCAGATTCGCTTTCCTCCTAATCTCACTTAACTATCATTCAGTGTCATTTTCGGCCAAAATACTTATGAATTAGGGAGAATTCTTATCTATCAAAGTGAAATTAATCAGAAGTTATCAGTCGTCTATGCATCTCTGAAGGCGGACACTTTTCGCAACACTCTGGCAAAAGCATCTTTCAGAAAACTCAATTCTATCCAAAACAGCAAAAAAGTACCCAAAACAGTACTCATTTAGTTCCCAAATCGTCCCCACCGGGGGCGAATAATAGTCCTTAGAAGCACATCAACGAAATAGTGCGGGGACTGTTTGCGAACCATTTTCGCGACTACCGTAATGAAAGTTCTCGTAAAGGAAGATTTGCAGAAGACTCTACTGAGAGCAAAATTTCCTGGACACCCCAGTCCCGAGCCCGGAAAATGTGTTTGAACGCGCAGAAGTAACGAAATCACGTACATCCTAGCGGACGGTTGTAACACGTAGGCAACAGACGGTTTTACTGACGCAAGAGTTATCTGGCAATTCGGAGCTGACACGAGCCTTAACGTTGAAGGGAACCGTTGAACGGTGACAACCACGGAAAGATGAAGTCAAAACTACAATTGGTTTTCAACATTTATATGAAAGAATATACAGTAATGCGTTAAATTTCACATGTTGCAAGATCCTTGATTGCTTGGTCTTTCCTTCTAGAGTACAAGAAGGAACGTGCATAGGGGCTCAATTTTTCCCCTGAAGATACGGATGTAATAATTGGAAGTATGCCATTACACTTGACAAACACAATGAAACCAATCAGAAATGAAAGCAAATGTTGTGAAGGACAGGAAACAATTACCAAAGTTACGTACCTCGCCTTCAGAAGAAAAGCCCTTTTTCGGGAAAACGTTGACTCTTAAGTATTTGTTACTGCTTCGTATTTTTACAACCAGCGTTTAAATTTATCTCGTATGTTTTGGATGGTCTCAGGGAAATTTTTCCGCGCAACGGAGTCTGTGAACTGATGTCACGTGCTAATACAAACATATCAGTTAAAACGGAACAAACTCGGCTGTTAAAAATTGGCCACTTTCTACCGGATGCCCTTCCAATTGAGCTGATCAATGAGGTCTTTCGCTTCCAGCAGACGTAGTATGTCTTTGGCCCAATATCCAGCATCTTTCCTGTTGACCTTCAAGAGAAGACGAAAATGCACAACATGAAGTAGTGTATAACAATGTTTACTATATTGTCGTACAAGACGTCGGTTTCTAGTCGTTTGAAGAGTTTTTGTAAACCCTCTTCGTTTCTGTGGGGAATTCCTTATTCCGAGAAATTCTTAGCTTGAACGTCGGCCAACTGTATCTGAGTGTTCTTCAGCTGTTATCTGAACTCGTGCACCTCCAGTGCCATGCTTGTGATGACAAGCATCAAAGCCTTGAAAAGTGAAGAGCTTTTACCATTCTCATGCTCTTTATGAAACTGTTTACGAGAGCAGTAACTTCAGCAAAAGGTATAACCTAGGTATCAGTGATTTCAGAATGTCAGAATGAGTGCACTTCATGGAACAGGGGGTTGAACACATAGAGACTGATTGAGCGACATCACCTACTTGCCACCTAAAATTAATTAAACATTAGGAGATCTGTTTGCCGTCTTTGTTGACATATGCCACTGAAGTTGGCAAAAAATGTTTCCTTGCGATAAACCATATTTTGGGTTAATTTGAAACTCCGCTTACCTGTCTTCCGCTGTGAATGCAATGGATACTCTAGCTGCGGTCGACCTAGAAGTGAATACAACCGGTTGTCTTCGGGCTGACAACCAGCTATATTCTAGGCGCTTTGCGTTTGTGAACACTTGGTAACAATATAACCACTTAACTGGGAAAACATATTTCTATCAAATGCTAGTCTTATCGTTTCCTTTTCTCATTATCTATTATCTCTTGGATAGCCTCGGCTGAAGGCAAGTCAGAAGCTTTCTCAAGGCATTTTTGAACTTAACACCTGCAGTGTAATTGCCCAAGAGTTCATGTAGAGTAAAAAGTTAACGTATCCACCATCCTGTGCACCTGTACCTTGTACATGGGGAAATTTTAAAGTGGACGCATACCCCATCCCATCAGCTTTTCTGTCTTCGACGAAGCTATCCAGGGTTTCTTTATTTGGGAAACCAGTCAGGAGTAGTGGACCAAGGCTAATGAATTGCGCTTCGCAGATTCGATGATTGGAAACGTCTGCAGTCCAGTAAAGAAAAGCAATTGACGTAATTAGCTGAGATACATCTATGCCACCCAAATATGAAGTATTAGGTAAAACACAGCACGGCTTTTATAAAGCATTACGAATCCTCAACACTGGGTGCTCTGTGGTTTAGATCTGATAATTTCCGGGCTAAGTGATCCACACAAGTAGACTGGATCGGGGTTATGCAAAATTCCAGTGCTCTTTGCCTATGTCAAATATTTCCGACGCTATTTCATTGATTAATAATGCATTGTTTGGCTGCTTGGCGCCATACACGTTACTGTAGGCATTTAGCAACGTTACGCCAAATTCGCGTGACCAAATGGCATAGGCAGTTGGTATCATCCCAAAATCTTACATCAGCATGGATGCTGAATTCTTCTGACCTTTCAGAAAAAAATCTGTTCTGACAACATATGCCTTCTGGTTACACATGGCCGTATGACTTTCCTGTATGACTTAAAAAGGAAACCAGAGAAATTATCCAGCGCTCCAAGTTCATGGACAGCGTCCCATACGTGTCCACTCCTGTACATTGAATTCGGAAGCAGATGGGCCGTACAAATCGATGAGACGTTACACCATCATTCTACAGTGATGATCTATGTATTCCAAGCAGTAGGAACACTTCTGGCTGCGTAGTATGCAAGCGCACACCGAAAAAGGTAGAAAAATGTAATATTGCTTTTCATCAAGAACATCTCTTATGACCAAGGGTCCAGAGTACAATAAAAACGGCCTGAATTCGGCAGCTTTCGAATAGCCAATGTCTAGGATGGTGTGGTATTTCCTTGAGAAACCGCACAAATTTCTGTATGGACTACGCTTAGATTCCCGAAGCTGAGAGGTCGTCTCCACCCAAGATTCACAATGAGCCATATAGTTACATTGCACGTAATTACACCAGAAGGCCTTAACCATATCGATGGACAACTGGACAAACGGAGATATCCCAGTCTAACGTGCTGCTTGTCGCTGTCTACGAGATTCAATATCGGTTCACATGGTTCCAGTCTCATACATAATAACAAGCGGATACTGGTATCTAATCTCATGCACAATGCATTTAGAGCAGGAACAGAAACCCAAGTGCTGCTTAGTTTGTTTAATAGACGCTTCGGTTGAAGCATCAACTATTGCACTGGATAGTCGAGTAGAATGAAACATATGAAACGGTATAACGCAAACACCAAAAAATGATGAATCCAAATCGTCTTTATTGCCCGCTTCTATTTCACGCTCATGAAATCAGCAAACCAACAATGTCAGCTGCAAGCAATACCTAGTACCACCACCAAACGGTAAACCCAACGCAATTATTTCTTCCACACATTTATCTTTGCTTTCATCACTTTGAGAATTACAATCAAATTGTATTTCCTAATCGACCAAAAGCTGAAGTCCGGACTAGAACCCGTGTAATGAGCGACGGTGTTTCACGGATTTGCCATAAACAAATTAAATGAAATCCCAACTAATCACGTCATCACCGTGTACCTCAACAGCGGACGTAATTGCAAACGTGCTCGACATCGTATTACATAACCTCTGACGAGCAAGATGTCAACGTTTCCGGAGCATTTTTTTCGAGAATAACCACAAATCAATCTAGAAGGATTCATCCCAGCAGATTGCAACAGAACGCTGTTGTTGTGGGCACAAAAAATTAGTTGACAACACTAAACAAGACATACAAACGAAGCAACAGATGAAAGAACAAGCGTTACATACTGCATATAATACAGTTCGAAAGTGCGCGACGGAATTCGCTTGTACAAACAGTATTTAGACAAGATGAATGTAACAAAGTTCGGGCAATTTAACATAATATAGCCCTAGAGAAAAACTGGAAATAGTTGCATGCAGACTGTAAGACTTAACAAGGAAGCAAAGTGAGTCATGCATAAGGCTGTTTGTCGACTGTGTAGAACGAAATATGCAGCTTGGTGAAATACTAAATTTAATCCAGATTATGTGAAACTTTTATGGTTTTTTACATATTTGAAAACCCCTTGTCAAATCGCGTACAAGTAACCTAATTTATCTCATCAAAAAATCAGAATAAAGGTGTCATCTTGGGGACGATGTACTGCTTGAGATAGAACATTTAGATACTGCAACGTTTCGATGGGAACATGCCCGCGAATTCGAAATAAATTTTTACGATAGCAATCGATAGTAGAATTTAACGTACCCGATCGTTGCTTTCTTCAAAAGCAGCTTTCCCGACAGATTTTTGTCCCTTCCGAGTAGTAATACTCTTGGCAGTAAGAATTCAAAAGAGGATATAAAACCGGACGATGGATAGAATCACGAAACACAGAAATTATTTAGGTGAACCAAGCGCAAGTTTGTTAGAATGAAACCAATTCGTTTCATATCGGTGGACGAACGGGCAAAACAGAAAGCAGCCGAACGTCAACAACAGACCAGTCACGGACTCTGACAGCCAGATCGAAGAAACAATAAAGAAAACATATTCATACAATTTCATTAATTTGCATACGCGGCCTGGATCAATTATTCTGTATGTATTCTTAAAGAACAAATGAAAAGTGAATCCGCCAGAGTGAGACGATGCATGACAGATGTTTGCGGAAAAAGAAATATGTACGAAGTGGCTTTTCCGCTTGAGCAAACACAATGTTTTGCCAACTTGGATAAATTTCCAAGCAATAGACAAAATGTCTATTATTGGCTATACATGGGGCTGGAATCCCACGGAAATACAGTTTGTCATTCCTTAATGGTACACTTGAACTGTACCAATCAGTTAAGTGCTCAATTTTCTGATGACATTCTAGAGGCGACTGTTCTAGCAAGTTATTTCACTAGTGACACTGGAATCTCGAAATTATTCGGACTAATTTACGATTGTTTAAAGATGATCTTCCTCTAGAAGAAACGTTCTCAGACGCCAATTACCTTTAATTTTGTGCTCTCAGTGTGTTGTTGCCCTCACGGGAACGCCCATTATACCGGCAATCGTGCGCAAACGTCTCAATTGAACAGTCGTCGATCAGCAACTGAACTCTCAACCCCTGTTAGGCAGCATGACAGTCACCTGATTAACAAATGAAAATGCATTCTAAAGTGACTAATTCCCGACATTCAGGTGATTGCTAGCTAGGAACCGCAGTAGACAAATGGCTGATCCTTAAAGATTCCAGTGGTATGAACAAATGGACGATAAAATTATGAATTATACGTTGCTTGCGATCATTGCAGTGCGACAGACATCTGACTGTTTTTCTAATGTGACACGGAAATTTGTTATTTTACGTGTTACGATATTCATCAAATAAGTGTGAAGAAACTTCCGTGAAAAGGATCCGTTTAAAGTAGTTGGTCTCACGGACCAATACATATTTTTACCTGTTCCGGACACGTGCCCTTGGCAATAGTAGCGAAGATATTTTTGATCACAGACCTACGCGAAATCCATAAGTCTAAATTGATGCCGGAAAACCGGTGCCACTTTGACTGTCCGTGACACCGACACAGTAGCAGGTTTGATATTTTGCATTCAAAACAACAGCCTGGCGGAGCTATGTGAGGAACGACAAATTTCCGGTGTCAACAAGATGTACGCATGGATTACAGTGGTCCACTGATCATTAGGTGGTGGGTGAAAGGAGGAGAGCACAATGAATGGAGAAGTTAGAATGAAGCTAGATTTACACAAAATCAAACAGCGACATCTGGTAACTCTCGGAACATTGCTCTAAATATTGAAGACAGTGACGACCGGCTAAAGTCCACAATCAACCGTTTCTTATAAACTGACCATTATACACCTGTAGATTGAGAACGTCAGCTGTCACGTGTGCCTTCACCATCTGGATTACGATTCTGAACATGGTACTTGCAATTTCCTCAGGATTCACGTCTTTGTTAGCTAAGGGGAATTACAACTTCGCAACCGATTGGTACATTTCCAGATGCATTGAATGCCAGGCGGATGCCAAGGTTGCTGATTACGCTAGTCACTGATGCGGTATACAAATCTAGCGCGTAATCTATTGCTCGCAACTCAAAGCAAAAGAATTGCTGAAAGACGAATGACGTCATGAAAACGTCATTAGATGAGACGCTTGTAAGCTAAGTCTCTATTGTATCATAACCCGTCGCCTGTTATCAGACTAGACGACCGAGACACCTGGAAAGATTCACACCTGAGTGCCGTCTGAAAACTTTCCCTAGGTAGAAAGTATCAATGTTTCTGAGAATTCGATACCGACCTAGAACGAGAGAAAAACCATGTTACATCCATTCGTTCATCACTTTGTTATTGTCCAGTATCAAATTTCCAGTCCAAGTGAACATAACAAGGAGACTAATGATAAACGCGACGCTGTTCTCCTTTCGTCGCTGATTACAGAACCCATCGTCCGCTTGCGTTTCCCGAGATAGCTGGCTTGGAAACCAGTTTTGAGAAAGGTTAGCCGTGACAACCGAAACGTCGACAAGTTACCAACTATTTCGACTATTGCATTTTTTGAACAATAAAATTTTACATGCACCAAAAGATGGTCATATTGAAAAGTCTGTAGTGGTGTACAATAATCTTATAGCTATTAACCAAACGAACGGAGCGAGAAGAAAAACCAAAGTAAGTGTTTATAAAGCAGGAACAAATAGGGCCCTTACATTGTTTGAATTGACATGAATAGCTAGGAAGTAGCTCAGTAGGAATATCAAAAAAGTGGCGTGCGTACGTGAATACGGAACGGGAACGGTCTAATACAGCTGCATTAAACGGAAGCGGTTATGGCATCAGTGCAATGGACATGGGAAACCGACAGAATAGAAGGCCTGGGGGAAGCGGGTTAAAATCGAATTCTTTTCACTCATCGACAATGAACAAACGTACACAAGTGGGGAAACGAAGTTGGACACAAACGTGGGCAAATACACGCGGGAATCGGTCTGAATAGCAACCGATAGGTTAGTGGGAGACAAAATACTCAAAAGTGAACGAACCAGAAGGGGAAGAAAAAAAATGCCGAACTGACTATATAAAAACTGTCCGGTTTGGACAGAAGTGTGTGATGGAAATCGAGGTGCGGTGGAGAACAGCACAAAGCGCGATAGACAACTTCGGGTGAACATGATTGATATGTTTTTACACATGATAGATGCATAATCATCACCGGTTGACGGTGCGAAGCTAGAATCAAACGAGTAGGAAAACACAGTAATAAGAATACAGCGAACTAAGAAAACGGTTAGGAATGGGCTGCAAAACGAACAGAAGGACGGTAAAATGGTATACATCCACACTAATGAACTTTCCCCGAATGGATGTAACCTACGTGCAAACAAATATGTGGAACAAACGACACTGCCCATAAACGGAGATCGACAAACTTCATTGGATTACTATGAACAGTAGTGGAACGATACTGGTAGTACTCAGGAACAGATATGGATATTACTGGCGACAATTAGGCGGACAGGAACGAAGCAAGGACAGTCGTAACGAGGGCAAAAAACCTCCCACGTCAAAAAGATGTGTGCGCATCTAAGTATCCGTACGATCCAGTAGAAAAAAAACGGTAGCCCATATATGGCCTCGTGAACGGCCATGGCTAGAAACGAAAACAGCGAAAGTGCGAGCAACAAACGGAAATGAACCGGCTTAAAACAAGTCAGACTAGATTTATGGTGTAAAAAAGCCACGAACAGGCTCGCGTGAAACGTGCATACTAGCGCGGGAAAGTGACGGGGCGAACAGTCTATTTGACCCCGAGTTCAATTATACGTGAACGCAGAATGGATAAGTTTCTGGACAGTTGAACTGTGACGATATACGGAGAGGTTCCATGTTGGGCCAAGAAAAAGAGAGCGCGAGGGGGGTACTTTATTGGGCCGAATAAAATGGATCTGAAAAAAGAACAGAAAGGTAAAGATAGTAGTAAAGAGATGATGGAAAACGCAGAAAAATGGAATGGAAAATCTGAGAGAATTTGCGTAGTTAGACATTATCGAACAGACCGGAGTGAAACATGGATGTGCAGTGTTAGATAGTGATCATTGCGTACTGAACAGAATGTGAACAATGACAAGTGTGAGCATGTTATCACATCCAGACGCACATCCGAAGAGTTGAAGACACGGAAAAGGAACAGTAACAGACGAGAATTAGAATTATTAAACACGACTTATGAATGAAACAGGAATCAAACTGGAATTGAAATCGCTCAAAAATGTTACCCAATTTGCCCTTTTTTACAACTCATTTTTTGACGTATATCAAGCAACGAGTAAAACTATATATATATATATATATATATATACATATATATATAAACATGTATTTGCATACGGAGAAAATACCGGAGAGAAAACAAGATTGGAATACACTTGGCAGAAAAATGCTAAAAAAAGACGTCAGTTCCATTTAGTACAGTAAAAACTGGAAGGAATGAACACAAATTTTATCCGACCGCATCAACAGTTTACATCGAGTATCCAGCCAAACAAGATTAGGTGCTAATGCGAACTCGCAATAGGGAAAATGAACATGTCATTGAGACTAGAGGTAAATTCTATGAATCAATCAGGAAAATGAAACGTCACAGATCAGTCGGTGCTAAAACGAAATCTACGAAAAAATTCGGACTGAATCGGCCTAGACACAGCTGCCCACGTGGAACATAGAAATCTTGTCACTAATGAAATTTAGCTCAACCAAGAATGATCGATAGCTCAGAACCTACAGAATCGAAAGCTCTGGTAAATAGAACCGCGGCATTTCGGGGATTCTCATGTCGAAGATAACAGTAAAATAAGTTATATCTGTGATGATTCGAGTGTTTACTTTGTGGGCCTTATTAACTACGGCGAAAAAATGACGAATAATGTGAGGGTAGGTTGAGCCCACCTGGCATGTTACGTTGTTAACTGAAAGATTTTCATCGGTTTAGGGAGACAACATGAACGCGTGAACGACTCTCTTCTATACATGTGGGCGAATGGAGTATCTAAGGTGAACAGCACCTCTGAATTGCAGACTGCCCTCTTCGGCTGGCGTATGGACTTTGGCCTCCATAATCTACTCATACATAATTGCGGGTACAGTAAAATGAAGCATGCAACAGTAGTCCCATTCCCGGGGAACCACTCGACAGGCAGGCAAACTTAGTTGAGGGTGACAATGGCCTGGAAATGTCATCATCATCGTTCAGCGTTAAACAGTAAGGCAAGCCTCACTGACCACTGCCTTTCCCCAGAGTTACACGTTTCTATAAAAAGAGTGAATATCCAAGGGGAACAGGAAGTAGATAAGATGCTGCTGTAGCCAACACACGAAACAGTCTAACTGTACAAACGCACGTGTTTTCAATCATTCTGATTCGACAGAAAATGACAACACGATCGCCACTGTTCACGGTTCACTGCCATATCCTTCAGTGTCTCCAGCCAGCTACTCCACGGGTCTTTCGGACCCAACCACAAAGACGAGAGACACCTACTTTACCTAAGTTCGCTGCACATTTTCACATTCCACGTTGCCACGTCATCCGCTGAACCCCAGATAGCTTTTTCCTGAAAATGTGGAGATCATTGCCTCGGTAGTCAGGCCTTCTGGTCAAAGGCATCCCTTAAGACGAAACCCTACTTCGGTTTGGGCAGGCGGACAGCAAAAACCTGCCGAGGAAACAACGTTTTGATGGATATTAAAAAACCAAAGGAAAGGAGTCTGGAAGACAAGAAACAAGTGCCGAACCTTACACAGAAGTCTTTTTTCGTTGTACCCTTTTTGCGCATTGCTTTACTTCTTCGCCATGGTTACAGTGACGATAGATCTGAGCATAACTTTTTCCATACATATCAAAAGCGGTTAAATTTTGTTGAGACTGCCTGCAAATCACAGGAGAAAAACGACTGATAGCACAGAAAAAAGACCTGGAGTAAAAACCCAAAAATATGCGCATCGGTTATTTCCCTCAAATGAATCCGTTCTTCCCAACTCGAATTGCCAATCGTCAATCACTTCTGTTGCCGACCACCAATCACCTGTTTCCAATACTTATGGCGAGAACACTCAAATCAAGCAGCTACAAATCTCGTCTCACTAGGAAAAATCAATCTTGTTCATAGAAGTAACGAATGCATAAACACAGCCGTGTAAATAACGTATACTTCATCCAGTTTCTGGACCATCGACTGATTGGTTAATTTGCATTCAATCGGACGTGGTTACGGCCGTCTTGTGCAGAAAGCCGGATCGCTAACGTTGGCTGACTGACATATCTACTCAGTCTACCTCTCTACGGTCTTGGCGTCAAAGTATGACTCAAATCCACGTGAGATCAGACGGTCGAGTTCTGCCTGTGCTGCCGGACGTGCTCACTATTTCGGCAGCATCAAACCACCCCCGCTCAGGTTTACTGAGTGCGACGTGTCGACTACGGCCCATCATTGCCGGACCACGGATAACCGAATGAAACAGCCTGGTTTGGATTTGGCACAAATGAAACGGGAATAGATCAATGGGTCTAGTTTACACTACAACCAGCCGTAAGGTCGGTGATGCTTTAACGGGATACAAACATGACCGTTAAGGGTAAATGTGCGAAGACTTTCGGTGTGTTGAACATCACTGTCTTCGTAGGGTTGGCAGAATATGATAGGAGAATTCATCTAGTAACTCTGAGTTTGGGCACAAATAAGTGGGCCGTAGGGTCTAACCACTAGAATAGGCACTATCTTGGAATAGATTAGGGCGGTTGGGACATGCTTTCGGCATGCTCACTGAACACCAACAGTCCTGTACGCCATCTCCGAGGCAGGTGGTGGTTGGAAGGTGGGTTGAGGGGGTCAATCGATGACATGGCAAATGGTACGAAAACTTTAACCAGTGGATTGGCTCGCGTAAGTCCCGTTCGACTGACAGGTTGGGCTGGACAAGTTTCCCTCAAGCGACTATGGGAGACAATAGGAGATTTGACACAAAGCCACAGTCAGTGACATTCTTGAATTCAAAATTTTCCTTCCCCCATATATTTACTGACTTGCATTGAATCCCTCACTGTTGCTTGTTTTATTCTCTTTTGAGTAGACGGCACCGTGAGGTACTAACCGAAACAAGAACACATTAATCCAAGATTTCATAATTAAAGCTGTACTGAAGACCGAGAACAGCACCTCTCCACAAGAACTACCCTGCAAAGAGAGTGTTTGTAATGACCGTGGTTCTCGCGCTCCTTTACCTAAGCGTTAAAACGTAAACACTGCAAAGAATGGGAGCCTTCCGGTTATTTTAAGCTACCGGAGTCACGGCGGTCAGTTTGTGGATAAAAACGTGCAACCATTCAGTATCTAATGAAAAGTGCTCGGCACATGATCAGAGAAGACCAGCAACCATATTTTGACGTTTACTCGAACATTTTAATCACTAAATCGTTATACGACTGGATCCCTCCCCAAAAACATCGGTAGTTTAAAGAATTATCTAACCATATAGTGCTGAAGGTCGATGGCAGAATACGCCATCCGCTTTTGTTGACTTACCCGTTTACAAGCGATAAAAAACAGCGTGAAAAATGCCGACAGTGTTATGTAGAACAAGGTCAATTCGTAGGCGCATGATCTCGAATTCGCTCATCAGTGACTTTGTCAGACTGAGTTGAATGAGACGGCGCTGACGAAACGCTTATGGACGAGCGGGGATGAGAACTTATACTGGAGGAACTGGCCGATACGGATTGTATCAACTGCTGCATTTGTGCCGCCATAAGCGAGGCAACTAACGAGACCGCCGAGCTACCCTCTGCCGTATGGGTCATCTCTTGATGACCGGCGCCGATTCGACTCTCTGCCTCACCTGAACCCATGGCCAAATGACTTCCCGAGCTACTTTCAGCTGAAGCCAAGGCCGCTGCACCATGAGCTTCATCTAAGTGTTGTCGTTGCAATGCCTGAATACCAGCTACTAGGTCACGGAGGCTGGCATCATACTGACCCGAAATTAGCTGGCGCTCCTCTTCGGACAAGTCACCACGGCTGCTATCACAGGATGTTTCTAATCGGAGGAAATCAGCTAACGATGAATGACTGCTGGAAGTGCGAGTGTGCAGAGAACCCTCAATCGGTTCATGAATAACTGTGTCCAGTGGATGACCTTCGGCAGACCGCCGTTTTGAATCTCCATTTCCCGTGCGAGGCTCTGCGGCACTGGGTTCGGGGTCAGTTGGCTGACGAAGTTGATACAACAGCTGATGCAACATTCGACGTGAGGCTCGCGCACGGCTCTCCATTGAACCCGATGGACTGAGGTCGCCGCTATCCCAGCTGCTGGCAGGATGTGCGCTTGCCAGGGAGGAAGATAACACTGAGTATTCCGATACTTCTGGAATAGGTGTGAGGGAGGTAGTTGGTTGGGCCAAAATTCGATTGGCCAGCAATTCGCCCAATGCCTGATCATAAATGTCATCAAACAAGGCCGGACCCGAGTCTGAGTCGGAGACTTCCCATACAGGAGCTGGAACCACTAAAGCTTCTGGCATAGTCGAAGTCTCAATATTCGACTCGCTCAAGGGACTAGTTTCGGAAGATGCACCTTCAAATTCCAGAGAGGTCAAACATTCCACTAATTTGAGAAATCCCAACCGCATGACAGCCATTTACAGGATCACAGATTAAAGAAACAACACGAACAAAATTTAGAGGGGAGGAGAATAATCGACCCCCCCAGAGGGATTAGGCAATGCAAATTCAAAGAGATGAACGCAATGACGGCGGTTGAATAACGCGGTGAAGACGGAAATTTAGTGTTAGATGTGGCATAAACGATACACAAAAAAACAGAGTAACAAACACACACGCGCGCATCAGTTGGGAATGTGACCGGGATGAATTGATGGTTGGGATGAGCGGGAATGCAGAAGCAAATGGGGGACAAAAAACATTGAGAAGTGAATATGAGAATGCAGTAGATTGGTATGTGTAACATGCAGTTTATGATGGTCATGTGAAGAATGCGTTTTAATCTGCAGAACCAAAAAGTGTAACCAAAAATGAACTAACTCATCGAAAATATCCTAACAACTAGGTGGAGAATCGTCTGACACCTTCATCCTGGCAAAAAATCCCAAAAAGGATGTCATGAGTTGCACCTCACGAGCGAAAGAATACAACAAACTTTCAGCTGTGCTTGTCGGCCTTCCACACAGAACGGGGCGTTTAAGTGATCAGTCTGATCACCTGCATACGGCCAAAGGGCCAATCAAACAACAAACTCAACTTTCGCAATCAAACGGCACCCGGACAGGCATTCGGAGTGAAGCAAAATATCGAATAATCTATGCGGAAACATGTTTGGAATCACCACCAAATATTCATTCATACTGAAAATGGATCAAACCAATCAAACCAAACGTTATTGCTTTGGGATCGAAATTCAAGTCAATAAAGGCCAATAAGGAAAACAAACGTCTAGTTAGGCGGTCAAGTGTTAGGGCTAGTGACACACCTATGAATAGGGCGGAACAACAACAACTGAACACATGCATTGACGATGTCACATTGACTGGTGATGAAACTTTGCTAGCCAAACACCAAGCTCAGCGATCAGAAATTCATAAGAACCAACAACTTGAGCTATGGCTAACGAGGTTTTTTTAATTCTCGGGAAGTATGATCCAATCACAATAGACAATCCCACAGACCAATGTTAAACAAACAAGCGGACAGCCCCTTGTCACATTCGTCCAGTTAACCACGTGTTATCATCATCATCATCATCATCATCATCATCATCATCATCATCATCATCATCATCATCTCTCTCCTTCTCTCTGAAAACTTTCAATTTAGGTAACCTGTTTCACGGTATGCCTGACATCGCTTTTGCTTCAATACAGAAATAGTGTTTTGAAGTAGGATTTCAGCTAGGGTTTGGGAGTTTGGAAAATTCGATCAAGTAATCAAGAGATATGTGGCTATTTCCAACAAACTGGAAAGACAACAGGAAAAGGTATCGTTCGGTCAGAAAGAACAAAATACGACCGAAACGAAGCTAAGAACAGATAGGATTCACTAAAATCAAATCAAAATCATGCAGTCCAACAAAAATTTATCGGCAGGATCGGTAAACATCAGAACTGCACATAACCGGATTAGGACAAGACTGAGAGCTTTCGTGAGGTTCTGGTCACTAAGTTTAGCACCTGGACAGCAAACGTTTCATCATCAGTCGAGGCGACATTGACAGCACACCTCGACTAGTGATGAGACGCTTGCGATCTAACCGCCAAACTTACCGATCAGAACCTCACGAAAGCGAACAACGTGAGCAACAGATGACAGACTTACAAAATCATTTAGTCTCAGTGATTTACAGAACCAGAAATTCATCACGCCGGTCAAAAACAGGTGCCCTTTTCACCATGGCGGAAGATTTCGGATACGAACAAGGGTTGACTGACTACCAGACACACATGTATACAAATATATACAGGAAAACAGACGGACAAATGCTCATTACCGTCACCACCCGCCTTGACGTCGGGTTTAGGGAATTCAGGGTTAGGTTCTTGAGCTTTGCCCCAAGTGGATTCCAGCTCTCCCACACGGGAAGCTACAGCAGCCGTGCATGGTTCCTCCTGTATTAATACATCTGTGGGCGCTTCGGGTTCGACTTCGGCACCGGCTCCAGTCTCACTTACAACTTCCGCCGTTGTAGTTGCAGGTACCTCTGTAGAACTTCCAACTAGGCGATCTGCGCTGGCATTGTCTTCCGAGGTCCAACTTGCGGCGCGGCCCCAAGTAGCCTCATTTTCACCCAACCTATGATAGTGAGTGGGATGGACCAAGCATTCACCAGTCTCGGACGACGGAGCATCGCAAGCTGGAGGTTGTGTCAAAAGGGGGAGAGCAGCGGATAGAAAAAGAAAGTGGTAAAAAACAAACAAAAGATGCTGAGATATTTGCTTATTTGCTTAAAATGCACGAAAAAACAAGCCAATTAAACAAATAGAGATGCAAAACAGTATTTTATGGAAACCGAAACACCAGATTGTTCGACTAGGCCGTATTACATCTTCATTATTGAACGTAGCAAAAATAATCTAGTCGTAAACTGTAAGTCAAACTAACAGGTCTGAAAGTAGCTATTTTCATATCAAAACAATTCGGCAATTGGCTAAATAAAATGTTGCACGATGCACAAGCAAAAAAGTTCTAATTTACAATCTTTTTAAAACGGAAAAAATTAGCGGTAAACCCCGTCAAACGGTTGACGGTAAGCCTGGTGTTTAGATATTACTCGGAGATAGTTGTCGAACCTGAAGCGAGTGTCACAAATAACCGCAGCAACTATGTACACGGGTCGGGATTTTCATTTGCCTTTAATTTGTAGTGCGACGAATGTGTAACGCATTTTCAGAGCACAGGGGGGCCTGGGCCGTTGAAGAGCTACCGAATGGGGAATACCATTCGGGAACCGACCCTATTTCCGGTTGAATAATGCGTGAAAGTATGGCTGTTCAAAGCCGTATTTGTGAAGCTGATTAAAGCTTAGTCAAATCTCTTGTGTGAAGCTAGCATTTTGGATTGGGATACTAAGTGAAATCTGACTGATAGGTATTTACGCACGGATAATTTGTTGGGTAATCTCTGAAGGTTAATTACCATGTCCAGCAGTAAGAGACCAAAAGACGGAAGATGGGAATGCATCCAACGGAAGCCAAAAGAGCTAGTCGTATATTTCGATTTTTCAAAAACCGATAGGCAAACCCACGAACCACGGACAATTGGGCACAAAACGAATCGAGAACCCTGACAAAATTGATCGGCCCATTTAATAAACAAGATGACTGATTACACCCGTTGAAATTGGAGTATCTACAATCAACTCGTGATACTTTAAAATTCACAAACAACTGCAATCAGAGAGAGAGAGAGAGTCAACTTGTTTTGATCTTTCTCATTCGACATCCTCTTTCTTATTTAGGTTGTGCAACAAATGAAATCTCACTCTGACTGCACATGTGCAGTTCACTGCCCAATTCCCTGGTTGTAAAAAAGATCTGTTTTGTCGTGTACACGGAGTTTTTCGTTGTCGTTTATACCGTTTCGCAGAAAGCAAACAAACCTGATGGTAATCAAATTGATTTAATCTAGTGTGTCCGAATGATCAGTGCCGGTGAAAACAACGAAAACGATCAGGAATATCAGAATCACAGGATAAACAGACCAGTGTTCATTTTGGCTACAACCAGGTTCAACTGTCGTGGTACTAGCTTTACGTATCAACATGATATGGGTAGGGGGGGGGAATCTAACTGGAATTCTGCACCCAAAAGTTGACACTACACTACACACGCTGTCTCATATGTGATAGTTTAAGCCATTAAGTTCTCTTATCCAACAGCTATAAAATTATCCATGCGTGAAATTACACACCATGGTACGACGGAGTTAAGAACATTGGAAAACCAACTGAAACCATGGGAAACAAATCTGCGAGAAGGAGTGACGTCACAGACGATTCCGAATAGAAGAGACAACCGATAACCAAATGCAGAATCGCAAATCTAAACCCGCTACCTTTGTGAATGTTTAGTATACTCTGTCTCTATTAACGACTGAGTTAGAAAACTAAAGCCAGAAGTTGTAGGCTGCACAGGTTGCATTGAATGCATTGTCGGATATTTAGAGCGTCTGGCTACATTCAGATACTAAGACAGACACTAAGACAACGATGTTGACTGGTGCTCATAATTGCCCTTATATCCATTTTACCGGCACGCGGCACTAGTGAGCCACTCATTCTCATTTAGGTTATGGGTCCTAGTGGTTGATTCGTGATGAATGTAGAGTATGATCTAGGCTCGTTACCACACGTGACGTGGTGAGACGTCATGTGATCGTACACCACCCAAAGTTCAGGGATCATGGTTGCTGGTCCTCCTCTCCCACTGCAGTGGGCACCAGAGACCATGAGGCACGCCCTATCCGGTAAACTTAGGCATGAAGCAAATCAAAGAAATACGATGATCAAATGAATCTCATGGAACTACAATCCAACACCGCTGGTCTACTGACTATTTGTCAAATTGCGACGGCCGTGGTCTCCTTTCAGTGACAATGTGCAGTGTGCTCAGGTGACCGTGCGATCAGCAAAAAACCGATTGGTTCGATTGGGGCAAATTCGTATTCCAGAATGTCACTTCTAAGTTTATCAGCAGGCAGTTTGGAGCGATTATCACCAAAATTATGAGGAAACCGAAGCTCATCCCTCTGTGTTTACGTACAGTTCGCCCAACCCCCATGAGATTCGGTAATTCGCCCGACCAAAGCTCAGATATCCCCATGGTCGCTGCTCGAAACCTAGCATCATGTGGCGCGTGCGCACGCTTACTCCCTACCACGTATCGCGTCGATATGAGACAGCCATCACGGTCACCTGTGGTCGTGTGATTATAAATGCATGTGCGCCCCACATTCAGTATGTAGATGACATTGCAATTCATTTTAGATGTTCGCAAACGAAACACCCTAGTCTTCCCACATGTTGCTCACCCCAGTCGGCTAAGCCCAGGGGACAGGTGACCGAGACGGATCACACACGATCACGTGGTTCGCTCATCGACTGCATTCAGACTGATCGGCGAGCTGTAAAATAGTTCGTCTCTCTCTCTCTAACTTGCATGGAGCAACTAGCGGCGTGAACATCATCCATCAAACGGCATCCGATACGAGGCCCAAATACGATTCATCACTTAGAAGGACCCGCGCGAAATGAGAAATGGAAATACTAGCTGTGAATAATCCTCTGCTTATAGAGAGAAAAATGAACAGATTGGTTAACTATTTTCGAAAACCCTATTCTTTTGGCTACAGGGTTTACTTCTTATCCTGAACATCAATTTATGTGCAGCAAAAAAAAATTTCTCGACCTAAGCACATCTCTGGTAATGGAAACATGGATAAAAATGAAGATTGACTTCGAAATCACATGCTGTCGTTGTCATGGATACCCAATTTTTTTTCGTATTTTTTGAAATTTATCCAAGAAAGAATAGAACGGTCTACAGAGACCGCCCAGATAGCCGATCAGAGTTTTCACACCATTTGTTCCGTATCATGCGTTAACTATTTTTACATCAGTAACCGAGTACTGGTAGTTGTTGTGCATTTATTAAACGCATCAATCAAATTCACGTACAAGTTTCATTATACAGTTGAACTTGAAGTGTGATGGAAGAGGTGTGTATTTCAACACCAATGATCTAGCGCACTGAGAGAACTGAAAACCACGACTCTAAAGCTAGGACCGAAAGACAATCAAACGAGACCTCACTAAGTTAGACGCGATAACGAAACGAGGGAAAGCGAACTGTCGTCTACCATCAAAGTGATCAACAGAGCCGGGATTCTGACATTTGATCTTTGGCGTAGCAACCAGTCAATCCATATCCGGAAGAGTTAAGAACAACAGACCTACAGAGCGCCAAAAAGACCTCCTCAATGGTTTGGTTCTTGTACGAACTGCGATAACACTCGCGTATATGATTGATCATGAGAATTGTGATGAAAAGGACTAAGAATAATAGTATGGCTGTGGAAAAATGGAATGATATATGGTCCAAAGTCTTGTGTTTGATAGACGGTTGTAAAACCTGAGCCCAAATGTTTCCGCCACTGCGAAGATGACAACCGCCATTCGTGAGCTGTCACCTACCAGTCGATCGACGAATGGTGTTAATGTTGTGGTCAAAGTTTCAGTCATTGTATATTTAAAAAAATTTATAGACTTGAAAGGTTCTCAATTGATATAATCTTTCCTTTGCAAGCGAGTGCCAACTTAATCCCTTCGAGATAAGAAATGTCTAATCGATTTACCTATCTTATTGGTTTCCAAAATTTGCAGGTATAACAAAAAGTCTAAATTAATCCACAAATTTTTTTGCGAGCCAGTCGATAGTCCTCATACGGGTGATGGCTGTATCCTGTATGCTGAAGGCCATCAAACTCCTTTTGATTAAGTGTTGAAAACTGACTGACACACTTACTGGATTTCAGTTTAGGGTCTCTCTCGAGTGTTTTTTTTTTCCGAAATCAACTGTTAGGTCTGGAAACTAAGTCGGTTAGGTGGATCAACTAAAGCAAGAGTCCAATCGCATTCAAAGATTTACTCGGGCAAATGAAGTGTGCATTTGTCTTTCACCGGCAAGCAAACATGAGTGACTCTTGGAGATCGTTCTAGTGGCAATGTTATTCGATTAGAAAGCACTTCAGCCATGAGATGCTAAACGCGATTTCTCGATGAAGCAGGCATTGTGGTTGTATGATGGCAATCAAGAAATGTGATTCGTTATTCAAAATAAATGTGATATTAGCAACTACTGATTGTGTAATTAACTACTCTAGAAGGTTCAATTCAAGGTGAAATGGAAGAATCACCGGAATATGTTATTAAAAGTCCAAAATAGCGGAACTCAATTGGTTATAGGATGTATACAAATACGAATAAAAAGAATGACCATAATGCTACAAAGAAAACACAGACCGAACAAAACCGAGACAAATCAAAGCCAAGTAATGGTTCATGTGAAGGGGTGAGATGATTGCTCGTTTAAAGCTATAGAAGAAAATGTTGTACACACAGAACAGAGGTGAATGACGGATTTGATATATATATATATATATCATTAGCAAGAGAAAATGACTAATTGGATGAAACAAACGAACACTCGGGCGAAAAAGGAAGATGGACACAATGGAAGGAATAACTCACTTGGGATCGGAGTCCGATCCGTTCGAGACTGCGATCCAATCGAGCAGACAGTACAGACAGACAGACGTGTGCGTGCGTGTAGATAGACGCAACAGCACGGATATTGTAGTATGACAGAGCGGAGCACAAGTACATCCTCAAAATGTCGATCGCACAACATATTCAAGAAACCACGAGGCCAGAGACGAGATGAAACGAAGCGAAGCGAGGCAAGATGAGATGAGTCGACGTGGTCTTCTAGCGTGGGATGGACCACAGACGATAAGCAGACATTCCCACGGGCATATACTGAATCCACCATATGATTTTGAGTTCCGCACTGATTTGGCCTGAATCGCCCAAACCAACCGATTCATGTTGTCATCGGAATCCACATCAGATACGTACTTGTTTACTACTCAATGATCTTGGAAACAGCGCTCGCAGATGTACTAAGAGTTATAACCATGGGAACTTTGACTGGGGCAAAATTCGAGACCAAACTAATTCGAACAGCCTGTACCAGATCGAATATCGGGGGTTAGTACTGAGTTGCTTTCGAAGAAGCGAAAGTTTAGAGTAACGAATAAACGCGTTTCCACGTCTCGTCGAACACAAATCGAAATAATTCAAGAGCGACGACGAAAACAACAGCAACAAAAACGAAAAAGAGATTTGTTCAGGCAAATCCAAGTGAGATTATTACAATGGATCTGTGAATGGATTAAACAGGAGTGAAAAAATAGGGAATATATATATATATATACTCATGCAGTAGTCAATCCTGATCAATGAATGACTCACTTGTATCATATTTCTGCATATCTGTATCGGTGCCCAGAAACAGGACAAGAAGGTAAGAATGATTATGAAGATGAACAGAATTATCCATTAGACAAAAATGCCATATTTCGAACGTCAATGGTAGTGAATAGAACGGAAGAAATTACCGTATGACCGACCAAATTCGAAAGGAAGATGAATCGAACGAATTGGTTTACACAACACCCACCCTACCGTCGATGAAAGCCATGATAAAAAAAACGATCGGCATGATATTCAATAAGAATGGCCGTAGGAACAATTAAGCAGATCCGACAATTCCATTTCTAATATGCTGTGGTGAAATAGTGCTCATGTGAGCTCTTACTATCGAGTTTGTTTGTCAACTTCTTCGGATTCAACACAACTGTAAAAAACTGTAATAGGCGTGTTTCACATGTCATTTACCGAAATTAGCGATCTCAAACAAAGTCGGAAAATGATGATATTGACAAAAAAGGACTATTCATTAACATCCAACAATCAAGGGTACATTATCCGCGAGGAGACGATGACTCACTCAAAACGAATTAAAAGTGCATATAATAGCTTATCGTTTGTAAAATATCTAAGGCCTCGATAAATGACGCACCAATCACGGAAAGCAAACTCAAACAAGCCACGATACTTCAAGGCACAAAGTTCACAAGAGATATCTGACTGTGAAGATTGTACTTCCCGTGTGACCAATTTTATCTCACCCTTAACGAATATGAAGATGAAAAAAATACGAGAGATTGGGTTGGAAGGGAACAAAGCATGACCACAGAAGTTGAAGTGGAATCCACACCACTATCCACGTGATTTTCCGATTCCAACGTGCGCACGAAATCCCCAGTGTTGTTCGAACCGAAAGTTCGTCACGTACTCGAGATCCTGCACACATTTCTTTTGGAATAAACATGTACGTGATTCAACCAGTGGGGAAGTGATGCAAACAACGACATGACCGTTATCCCGCGTGGAACATTTGCTAATGACACAAGATGGCGTTGGTAGCAGATCACTAGGACAAAATTGATGGTAAAAAGCCACCGGGATTGGTCAACGTGATAACAAACAAACGATGGGAGCGAATTGATCGCACCACGTGTTTGCCATGATGAGATCTCCTTGTTCTTATTTGTTGTCCGTGAATAAGTCTTAAATAGACTGTGACTCAGCTAAAACGTAGCGGCTCCAGATACATATGTATGTGCGTGTGGACAACTCAGGACAACTCGATGGATTCCAAACACACCAATGAGGTAATCGAGACCGAGAGCAACTCGGATCGCAATGACACCTGAACTAGGGACAGATTAGAATGATCAAGTTTCGAGTCCATCACTACCTGTCCGTCCAAATAGTAATTCGTGTTCAAGAACTATGAGCGAGTGGAATTAGTCCGGTACTTTCGCGACCTTGGTACTGTCCATGCTAAATACGAAATCAGCTAGTTTCAAATTGCAAGATATCAGATCCATGTTACAACCGCTTCAGTTTACCGAACGCCACCCGAGCCTTCGTTGAGTGCACATTCACCTCCTAATACCATGCTACCATCATTCGTCAAGCAGCTCCCGAGGTGAGTCTAACGGTCAACAACCAATGAGAATAAATACTGAAAGAATCACTAAGGTCTGCAACGTGAAACAATCCAAAATCCCTCGTTCTCGACAAAACAACAGACCAAAGTCACTGAGCAAAAAGTCTACATGGACGTCCAGAACAAAGAATGAAGAATGCGAGAAAAAACCACCAAATTCCATTCACGGAGTACATAACACGATAGTTTTCATTGTAGTAAGAACGAAAACCAATTTCGTTGGTCTGTAAATTTGTATGGTCAGTCAGCGACACCGACGCGACCCAATGACAAGGAAAATGTAAATTGCAATCCCATGGATCGGTTTCGTAATTCGTTAACAAACTTTCTAAACCTCTCAGTTGGTCCATGACATTATGGCACGTATAGCGAGAACTTCGGAATACGTTTGGATGCTGACATTGTATTCATCAATACAACGTTGCTGTGTAATACTCAAGTGACGGAAACCATCGTCTACCATATAAACAAAGTTGTTTATGAACTCGAGTGTCATAAAAGAAGCATTCGGGGCACTCATTCTACCGGTCCCAATTGACTATCGTTTAAAAGCAAAAGCGCTAATTGGATAATTACCGATGACTGCTTCCAGTCAATCTGTACTCCGAGCACCAGGTGCCAAAAATAAGCAGAACTAGGTCAGAAAAACCGTCGATCGGTCCGTTAGGAGATCATGCGCATCTACAATATATCATCCGTATTATCTTGGGCATTCTCAAAAAGAACTAAATCATAATCTGCGGCTAAATAATATGCAGGAAAGCACGAAAATACGGCCGTTTTTGGATGTCAGAAAATTTACTCGCCCACTTTTCACATCCCAAATTTGACGCCGCTTCAATTGCGACTCGTGATTTCGACCTCTGGGTCGGGGAAAACACAAACGGTCTTTGCAATAAACATGACGAAATGTCATGCAATGACAACCATGTCTAAGCAAAAACTAGAAGCAAAAATAAAACGGAAAGAAAATTTTCATCCCGCCAATCTTATCCAATAAAGAAGCACAGAACTTTCCATGCACTGGCGAACTAATTCAATCGGAGTAATAGAAACCCGCAGCCGTTCTACATTACCCAAATTTTTGTCAATGATTAGAAATTTTGACTGGAATCAAAGTTCAATAATAGGAGAACAATTAACGGTCAGGATTATTTATTCCAAACGAGTATATTCGGCGAGAATCACTACTAACCATGAGAACTCTCTTGGTCTTCAAATCCGGCCTCTAATGGTGTTTCCTTATAATGTGGGCTTATCATTTGTGGAGCATTGTGCACGGAAGTGGCTGGAACAATCAATTCCTCTTCCACAGGAGTTGCGGCTGAAAAGAGTGGGTAGAGGTAAGAAGTGGTAAAAGGGGATAATGTAGGAACAAATTAGTGACTAAATGAAGGTTTAAGATAGAGAAAAGTTTATGGTGACCGGAGAGCATTCACGCCTGCCCATCTCACACAATTACAAGAGTAATGAACGTGCAATTCAATAAGCAATGTTTGTGAATATTAAAAGAAATTGTGCGTCGTATCTAGGTGAATAGCAAAGGCATCAAAATGGCACGGGATCAGTGAAAGTGAATAGTGTAGGGTACGTCGTCCACGGCAAATCAGCAGTCATAGATCTAGGATACAGTCTGGGTGTCCTATTGTAGTTTGAGTTGACTGGGCAAGAAATAAGATCAGACGAAAGGCTGAATGTGATGATGTGATGAGGTTGGATGATCGTGATGGATTAGTAATGATCTACTGGCGTGGTGCGCAGAACACCAAGCTTGATTTTGGTCACCAAACCTTTCAGGCTGTTCTGTGCTAACTCTGATGTGCCATTTACGAGAAGGTAATTTGCGACTGCCAATTCTTGAAGGAAAGCAAACTACCGACTCAAACATCGTAATAATGGATGAGTTCTGCCTTTTTATGACATTTGAAGATCGAAGAAAGTCCAAGCCTTACCGCCAATAAATCGGCACTATTTATTCAACTCACATCTGTATGATGTGAATCGAAACATCGAGATTATTGATCAGCCAACTCACAGTCGTGATTTACATCTCACCGAAAATGTCTGTCTTTAACTGATGAGGAAAATCTATGGACAGAGAATGGTTTAGAATAAAATCTACAAAATCTGGTATCTCAAAATGATCCAAGAAATGAGAGTTATGAATACCTTCGGGCAATGTTTTAGCTATCTGCAGGAGAGATAATTTATATTCGATTATTACGTGTTTACCTTCATTATTCGCTCTTAGGATGTGCTAAAAGCGTTCTTCACCCTTCAGACATATCAGTTGAGATGACTCCGATTTCATCATCAACATCCTCGTTCAACGTTAAAAAACAAAGCGAGCCCCTCTAACCGCTGCCTTCCTCGTTGAAGTAAACATTGCAATAGAAAAAGTAAATACGCAAGGTGGACAAAGAGTGGACCTACAGCAGTGGACAACGAACTGGTTGACAGGTCTTTTCGAACGGCAGTCACGGAGACATGAAGCATTCACTTCACTTAAGTTCTCTATAAACTTTCGCATTCTCCGCTATCACGTCATCTGTTGACTAGACTCGTAACTCTCAAATTGCTCACGCGGTCATTCCATTCAATAGCAACGATAATATGCAAACATCGGTGATCAAAAGCCTCAAGGCGGCGAACATTTTCAGCAAACAAACTCCATGTTTATCAGGCAAAAAAAGAATCGAGCACATTATGCCCCAGTAAACACGTCATTCAACTTCAGTGAAACATCAAGTCGGCGCCACAAGTGCTTCAGTCCAGCATACGCCGCTTGAGCCTCGCATGTTCACTTCCACTTCCGTGCTACTATCCTTAGTCAAGAAGCTGCCAAGGTAAATGAAACGGTCAACATCTGGTTGTTCCACTCTGTTTGGTACCAAGTTCGGTAATGCTAAAATGTATTCAACTAAAAGCGCTTTGCATTTTTGAAGGTGTGAAGCACATGCGAAAAGGGGCTACAACCATTGCAAACCTGTCTGGTGTACGTTGGGGGTGTTCCGCGGATTCGAACAGGCACACAGATTCTCCTTATTTTCCAGTTTAACGCTTACATCCTGAAGAACTCCTAAGGCGCTCTCCATTAACTCTTCGATGAGCAAGTTGAACAAGAATGACGAAAAGGGGCAACCTTCCTGGGGCAGCACTCATCGTTTCGAATGAACATGATAACTTACCACGCGACTTTACGTGACCACAGGTATCCAAGTACAATGCTCACAGCAGATTCACAAACTTTAAGACATGCCCCACCGATGAAGCGCACTGAGTAGAGTTGTTCGACCAACTGAGTCGACAGTGCCTTTCAGGTCAAGAAAAATCACGATCGTCGGGCGACGGTGTGTGTAGTGCATCTCGACTAGGCATCAAAAGAGTGAAAAGCTGACTAATGCAATCTGGATCCGGGAGAAATTGGCCTGGGTGTTTGCGAGTGATCGCCCGTGAATCGGAGCCAGACAGTACAGAATTATCGAAGCTAAGATCTTGGTAAATACTGGAATGAAACTGATCCAGCGATGATAACTATAACCATTGTGTGTCCCAGTGTGCATTAGTTTTAATCTAGACAGGACCGACTGTCAGTTCGTTGGACAAAAACCGAGCGTAAACTGAACCCGTTAGATCGGTTCTCGTATACGGATTAGCAACAGAACTGTTCCGACCGGAATATGCGTAAACATGATCGGTATTTTAGAATAGCTATGTTCAGAGTTACGCTCAGCTATGGTAATAACACCTTAGCAGAAACAATAAATTTACATTCTAATTACTAAGACCGAGAACTCGATCATCGAAGGTGATTGAAATGTGTGTTAATCACGCTCACAGGTAGGTAAATTCCGACTGTAGACATTGTTGTCCAAGACAAATAATGGTTCGAGAATGAGTCGAGGTGTCATTCGACCAAACGGTAAACAGATATGAAATCCTAATCAGTGCATTTGGTCAAATGGGACAAGTTAGACTCGAGAGTTGGGATAGTCGAAGATACCACTTGGCATAGCTGAGTACCGCGGTCAATGGTGACATACTGGACCCTCACCTACGTGGGTTTTTGTTTTGCGCGCGCGCACACACACACACTCCCATTACATGTTAATTTACTATTTTTCCGTTCACTGCGGTATCCAGTATACGGTGCCACGAAATGGCAATGGAAGGCTCACTGTATTTGTACGAGGTAACTGGTTGTAAAAGCTCAATTGAAATGAACGGGTCATCGATCTACACCGACACTTACAAGCGGGAATGTTTATCCATATCCATGTGCAATTCTATTTTCGTTCGCGTGTTTGCTATTGAAAGTAATTATAAGTAACCTACGATTATCATTCGTTATAAATGAACCAACTAGTGCACTGTGAGTCAAGACACGGCACGAAACAGACAGCAATGATTATGGCACTGCTAACCTTCATGGGATTCTGGAACAATTTGTTGATATGGTTCGTCTTCTAGCAGAAATTGCCTCTCCTCCTTTAACGTGATCACACGCTCTGTGAACTCTGGTTTGGGTTGTTCTTCATGGGCTTGTTCGTCTGATGTCGGATATGGTCGAGGAGCGGCACGACGCTCCACATGGATTGGGACAATCTCGTCCATGTCCACCGACTGTTGTCGACCTTGATCAAATGTACCTTGAGAAGCGGTTACATCAAGCGATGTGCCCACCCCACTGGTTTCACTACGCGAGCCGCCGGGAACACCTGGAGTAGGTGGGACAAAGATTTTTCTAACAGTCACGATGTGTGAGACAGGCGAGAACAAGTGAATTAGAACGAATAAGAATGATCTAGTTCATCGACTATCAAAAATAGGGAGAGAAATGAACGGATGCGTGTATATATGAAAAAATGGTATACGGGAAACGAAGCATGATATGGTTGTTAGAACTGCAATGGTTCTGTGGTCGTTAGGAATGCGAAAAGACTAAAAGGAATAAGGTCGAAATGGGATTTATGCATCGAACTATTGTGCGACCACATCCAGAGCGTACGTTACGCGGGAAGACAAAAGAGAAAAACAAGGGTGATTACCGGCTGCGGCGAGTGTGCGTAAGGCCTGTTCCCGTTCCTCTTTCGACGTGACTGGAGCAATATTCATCATGCAATTGCGAAGTACATCATCTCGACCGATTTCTTGCAAAGCCTGAGCCAAACGTGTGCCTTGTATAACGGGGAAAGATTTAAAATAAACAAGACAGGATTAGGCGGAAAGGAGAACCCTAAAAGTGACATGATTGCCACATTTGCCGAATGATGCAATCCAAAATGATCAGATAGCGGAGTAACCAAGGGCGGAATATATATATATATATAAGTAAATAAATAAATATATATATAGCAAACGGAGACATTCACCTACCTGAGACTTGCAAATCCGTAGTTTGCTCCTGCCAAAATAGCAGCATGGCGTAAGCACATTCTTCATCGCTCGTATAACGCGACGATATTTCCTCTAAATCGGAATCGTTTAGACCCAAGTACATAGCAAGCATGGGCCAATCGGGACCGACATATGAAGCAACTTGACGCAGATCGAGTTCAGAACGAGCGATGGTATCATGCACTTCGTCTGAAGTCGGAGAAGAAAGAATGGAACACGGTGAAAGTAAGAAGGAAAACTGATCTAACCTAGGCGGGAATAGTCTCTTTCCCGACAAAGCAAATATGCGACTCGGCCAACGATGCATGTAAACTAAGCTTTGAATATGGCACTAAGTAGGTGACTGGTTAACAAATTAGGGGAAATCTGATTGAACTTTTCTATGACATGACTGAAGCACGGGGTGTGACCCATATCCGCTAGGATCCATTACAACGGGAAGATGGGTACGGGGCTATCGCGACCGTGAAACTTGGAATGGAATAGGGCCACCAAAGGTTTCATTAGGTCAGGTGTAGTAACAAGCAGAGTGAAAGCGAGTTGTTGGCTGTCACCAATAACTGATGACAGATCTGGGATTCGAACTTCTGACATTTTTTTCGAGTGACACGGGCCCAATCGACTTGACGATAGTCGGTTAGTGCGAATTTGTCGCACGCCATCGAATTCCGAAAGAAGAGGGCGAAAACAATGGTTTAGTTTGTGTGATTTATACGGAGATTTATGTTTAGTACATCTTCACACTGTGTACACCGCATTGACGGAAATTATTCATAGGATCGGAATGAAAACATATCTTTACAAGTGCAAATTTTTAACTACACTGATTAATATCCCGGATTGAGCAGGCTTACTCCGCCGATTGGCCTACCATACACGAGGTCAACCGGTGACATTGACCCCGTTCGCCTGCGATATCTATCCGGTATGCTTGCTAACTATGTGTGTTGCTACTTCTACTGAAACATGAATACAGGTTCATTGACCGTGTGACTGACTACTGCCACTGGAGTGGATCATGGGCATTCGCCTTTTCGCGCGTCTAAATTGCTCCCAAGTGCAATATGCAGTGAAACTGAGCCTGAAAAATCGGTGCTATAAAATTTAATCAGAATCATCCGCGATCAGGCGAAATCGGGGTTGGAAACGATGAACCACGAAACACAAAACCATTATAGTACATGGGTGGAAATTATGAAATGGTGGACAATGCTACGTCATGATTCCACCAAGTATTTTGTTGAACGAATGATCGCCCTGGTTGGATTCAGGGTAGGAGGTGAGAATCCCCCATTCGCAACTTACTTTGCCCGTGACAAGAAACACAGGAAATAGCCACGGAGTGTCGATCGATTTAAACTGAGAAAATATTAGAAAACATACACAGTCGATTATTCACTACTTTGCAAAACACAAAGTAAAACACATGGATGAAGAAATGTGATCCCAATACGTCCTAATCACCTCGTTGGATTACAGGGATCACTGTCTCTGTTTCTCCAGCCGGGACTGGGCGAACGACAGTAGATGGTCGAACTTCCGGTTGTTTCGGAGACGGTTTGATTGGAACGACGGGAATTTCATCAATATCCGTGACACTTGGAAGGTGCCCGTTTAACTGAGTTGTGACTTCCTCGGGGAGTTGCGTTTCTAGCACCGTAATTCGTTTTTGTGGTAATCTGCAAAACCAAAAGATAAACAACGCGCGTTGAAATATGCATAGAACGAGTGAATATTTTGGCTAGATTCAAGTATGCGGGTTCAAAATACTACGTGTACACGTAAACCGGGTGAATAAGAGGAAATGGCATTGCCTACTAGGTGAAAAGAATGAAAGATATGAAAGGAAAGTAATACGAAAAAAGAATTATGCATATGAGGAAACATGTGGAATTTAAGAAATTCATTGACTGGGGAATCTAGCCATAAATATATTGTCTTCAATCAATGCGAAGAAAGACCTCGTGAACCTCAACGGGTAAATTCGGCCCGAATTGCTAGATTGGGTCCGCTGAACAATGTCCGTAAATTTTGTAGCCATGCTATAGACCGAGCACCGACGCGTGGTTCTTCACATGATTCCCGACTCGCAGAACAGTCTATTGGCGGCCATCAACCGGACGTGATTCAACTAAATTAAATTATGCAGAGTGCATTTTTCGTTGAAACGTTAAACTCCAAAATCCAGCACTCCAAGTCCAATCTGAGCTTTTCTGACAAAGATTCTCTCACCATATCAAAGAAATACTTTCAAATCAACGAAATCTCAACAACAACAATCTTGACAGGTCATTCGTTCACAAAGGCCTCGTTGTCGAGACATACGGAGGAACTACGATCAAGCGCCACACATTGGTACGGCTAGGTTCAATAGTTCGCTGTGGTTCAAAGGAACTAGCCAATGTCTCATAGAAGTTATCAAAATGATAGTATGGATTCAACTGTGGATTCAAAACGACAATATATATATATATGTATAATGATGCAAAATCATTTAAATTTGGTAGAATTTCCCGGTGGTACAAGGGGACAGTGTCCAAAAGTCGACGCGAATCGCTCGGACATGATTTGATGGGGAACTGATCAACACTTCACAAGATCGAACTTGACTCAAACCGTCAGAATGAAGAGCAAAAACAAAAAAACAAAACAAAACGAAACAGAATCCGGATCATGTTTGTGTCACGACGCCACACGATGTCATTCAAAGTGAATTCGATTTGAACAACAGTTTGCACATTCCACCTCCTCCTCTCGGTCTCAGTCCGATATCTGTATTGTCTATGTGACGTTGAAAGCGGGTCGAAAAAAGTCTGGCTCATGGTGTCTAATTTGATAAAGCTTTGCTTAGTACAATACCGTTTAGAAAAAAATGAATGATTGCAGTAAAACTAACAATACGATGTATGGGCCATACTAGAGGGGTACTGCGAGTATTCTTAATTGAAGTTAATGCATAGATTGATTACAAAACATGGACCGTTTCATCTATTCTTTGTCATTCTAAGATGCCCTTTCTGAGCTAAATCATTCCATTCAATATGATGAGCCTCCAAATTCGTCAGCATGGTCGGTGACGGGTGTCTCAGGCTCCGAGGTAGCTAATAGCCCAAAAGGCTTCTCGAAATGATACCGAATGACCGTGTTTCACGTAGTCTATTCTAAAGAAGTCATACCCACTCCATTCTTGCTTGTTTGCGAGGGGTGGAGGGTGGAGGTGGGTCGGTCCTAGTAAAGTCAAAAAGGGTTAATTGATCTTTGGTAATTAGCCTAGGGGGAACGGATCAATCCTGAAACGCAAGCCCAACATGATCAGGATAGGGTTTTATGATTACCAGGACTATTGGTGCACGATTGCACGGGGATACATGATGTCTAACCCCATCCGAAGAATGTTGAATTGCGCAATCCGCGGCCCCTAGTGGGCTATGAGGCCTCGAGATTGTCCTATCCCTTGTGTAAATTGGACCGTTTCGTCTAAGGCTGGTGGTAAGGTTCCCTAAGCCAACCCCCTACATCGATTTGATCAACTAAGCAATACGAAGCCCACAGAGAAATCACGAATCTCATTATGCCTAACGAATGATACGGAGGATGGAAGAGCTATTACCATATGCAGCAAACTATATGCTGTGCTTCTTTTTCTTTTCTCCTTCTCGTTCACTTTTCGTTTTTCGCCAAGGTTCCGATGGCATATGAGCTGCGCATAAATTTGTACAAGGAGTTGAGAGCATCATAATTCGATTCCTGATCGACGGTTGGAGCTAGTGTAATGTTTTCGCTGTGAATTTCATCAGCATAAGTACGGATAAACACGTGTGTGGCATTTGAAACGCACGGACCAAAGATTGTAGGAGGCAGTTGGTGGTTACAAGTTACCATTGTGGAATCCACTTTGACATTTTTCACGTGACCTAACGCATTTTGTTCGTAGGCCAACTTCAGGGATCAGTAAAATCATCTGCAAGGCTGTTCGAGAATCATCGAAAAAAAAAACGCTAACTCGAGATAAAATTATGCGAAAAAATGAATTGGATTCTACTGGAAATTTGGCCCAAACAACTGAAGCACAAATCTTCGTGGACTTTGATCGAACAAACAAAATTACACAATCAGATATGCAATCCCGTGAAGTTTTGTTCTTTCAAGATTGAACAGATATGCTTAGAGAAAACGAAAAAAAATCTTCACGAATTACAACGCTGCACATGAGATCAACCACATCCATCGTTTGCTCAGGGCACTGAAATAGTCACAATTAAATGACAAACTAAACACATGAAAATGAACACCCAGTTGAATGGAACCGTAACCTTTATTAGTATTATTATTAATATTATTATTATACCTGGCACATTATTTTTTCATCATTTCGTTTGTTTCCTGGAGGGAGGAGGGAGAAGCGAGGAGGGGGGGGGTGAGGCTCGCTTTACGGGTACACAAACGCGTGTTCGTGCATTATCGTAACGTGGAGTTCGGTAAACTGCTTTCCACATCCCACGTGATCCCGCAACACGCAGAATTTCACTTTAGTCCTGCGGTTATTCAATCTGTGAACTAATAGTTTATACCACTGGAAAAAAAATACACACCTATGAATAGAATTGGGAGAATAATTGCATTACCCACGGTCCCGCCAAAACCACAATTCCGCGGAAAATTTAAAAATGATCCTACCACAGTCCATATTGACAGGTTTAATGGATGTTACATTCGCGTCGACAGTGCAATCGATCGGTCGATGAGTTTCGCATAGCAGAGCCATTAAAATCTACGAAACAAATTGATTTGCAAATTGACTTTTTTTACACGGTCCGAATGCCTACGTGATTGTGCCATGTGATTAATCAGATGAATGTTTGTGTCACTTTGAAACAATTTGAAAATGTTGGATCAAGGGGTTCGGATTATTGAGTTTTGCGTTTAAATCCCAATCGTTTCATCGCCAGTAGAGGCCACAATGTCAGCGCAAGTGCGCGGTTGTTGGGATTCTTCTCTGTTTATAAGGTTACCACTGCCTTCGACCTGGAAGCTATGCGTCTGTTTTCCGCTTCATCTCCGTCGCTTTGACTTTTAATCTTTTAAGATTGACATTCGATCTGAGAAGTTTGATCCGCTTTGAATATGTGAACAAAGTGTGATTCAATTCCGAAGATAGATCCGTATAAATGACTCAAATTTGTGATTATGGGTCTGTATGACTCGAATTCCGGTTCTCTTAGCTTAATTATCTGCCTCTCATCAAAAATTATCTGAATTAACCGCAAGACTAATTCAACCTCAACGAATCACAGTTGCTGACACACCATCCCGAACTTTGAGAAGACTTATATTAGAACCAAAAGAACGATTGAAAACGGACGAAAGAACAAACGTCGTTTACAAAGTCAAGTGTATGGATTGTGACATGTGATTTATCGGTTAAACCGGGAGAAACATGACCAATTAACCGCACGAGCACAAACTAATTACCAGAAGACACGATCCATTTTTTCTTATTTTCGTCCACGAAGACCAAGAACGACACAAATTTAATCTGGATAATGTTGAGATCCTGGATCAAACAGCTACGAGGCGCGCGAGGGAGCTCTCAGACACTTGGTATTCTTCAAATAATTCAATCTCAATAGACACATCGAATTGGATCACGTGCACATTCGGATGAGAGGCAGATAACTCAGCCAACCGAGAGAACCGGAATTCAAGGCATACACACCCATAATCACAAATCTGAGTCATTTATACGGATCTGTCTTCGAGACTGATTCCCATTTTGTTCACATACTCAAAATAAAAACAACGGCACATATCAAAACAGATCAAACTTCTTAGGTCGAATGTCAATCTTAAAAGGTCAAAGCGACGGAGATGAAGCGGAAAACAAACGCATAGCTTCCAGATTAAAGTCGTCCAAGAATTTCAAGGTCAAAGGCAGTGGTAACCTTATAAATAGGGAAGAATCCCAACAAATGCGCACTTGCACCGACGATGTGACCTTGACTGGTGATGAAACGTTTGGGATTTAAAGGCAAAGCTCGGTGATCAGAACCCCGTGAAAACCAACAACCTGAGCTACGACGAACAGAAATTTTCGAAGTTGAATCAGTTCGTCAGGTGAAAAATCACTCCATTCCGGCATATACATGACAGCACTGTTCAATTTGATCAAATCGAAATTTCGTCCATCATGTCCGACAAGGAGATCGAACCGAAATTTGCTAGGCGGATGTGCAGAAAATCGTTAAGATAAACAATTTCTTGTGCTCTGCTTTTCAGCGTGTCGATCATCATCATTATCATTATTATCGTCACCACGACGAGAGCACGAGAACAAGAATTGTCCACCTGACCCTGACATGAACGTTATTTAACATGGGAAAAGTGAACAACCACCACTTACAACGTATGTACTATTTGTTGTGACCTCTGTGATCTCGCTGCAACAATTTTTTCCACACATGATCTAGGCAATCGTTCTCTGACCGAAAACGGTCTTCACGAAGACCCCGTTGATGGTGATCAGTCAGAATGAGCAACGAGGAGTCAATGTGTGGTTACATCGGCCAGAATTAACGTCTACTGTATAATTTTTTGATCTGATTAACAAGTACACTGAACTGGAAAATTATGACGTGGAGTTTTTTAAGACAAAACTTTGTCCATTTCGACAACCAAGCGCCAGGTGGCGTTTGGCGCAACCACCTGACTAAATGGCATCAACGATGACTGGTTGACGGTTCCCAGACGTTAAAAGCACCAACAAGACGCCAGACTGTGATTCATACAAAGTCAACTTATTTCTCATCTGACACGAATCTTAACAAAGACGCAAAAAAGATTAGTTTATGGAACTTTTTCGACTAAGTGCTTATTGCAGGCACAGGAAATATCTTTATGGTCAGGAAAATTGAACATGAAATGACGAGAGTGCGAAAAACGTTACTTCATCTTTACGCTTCGTTTATTCATTGTGCAACAAAGCATCTTATTTCCAGGATAGGATCAAACAGTCAGATAAATGCTGACAAATTGTAGAGTTGGCCGGCGATGAGCGGATTAGAATCCGTGACCTTAAAACTTCATCATCACGATTTTGACCGCTTGACAACCGACCGTCAACAGTAAGCCTGGACGACGGTAGGTTGATTGGCAAGTTTGCCATCAAAGAATGGATACAGAAACGAACGGCTTACGTAGCTTACAAAGATTGAGGATCACATTACGAATTATTCGTGTTTTCATAAAATGGTGATTTTCCACTGAAGGCAACAAAATTTTATGTGGTTCTCAAATGATTTACTACATCAAGTGATCAGTAAGAAATCGCGAAAGAACAAGTCATCTGTTTCATTGTTCACAGGAATCATTACCAGTTCATAACCATCGGTTTTGAACAGGGACGTGAAATTGGACTGAACGATTGAGTTTACAACCTGATTTTTAGTAGGGATGAAAGAGCCGTACAACACTTCAGTGGTTTTCAGTAATGAGTTTGGCGTTGATGCCCCGTAAGAAATCACCTGATAATTTCCTTCCCTTGCTGTAGTAGATGACCTGGAATATGTCATGTAGAATGACACAAGGCTTTAATTCCAAAATATGTTGTATAACTGACGATCTGAAACATTTTCACCCCTCTGATGACGTAACTGATGTAAAATCGGTCTCTATTGTTGAAACACCTTCGGTCATTCGATGATATGACTGCACCACTATCCTACCCATGTAAACGACTGAGTATATATGCACACACACACACACACACACACACATTTGGAACAATAAATTCGATAGGGGATACAGTTCTCTAATCAACTGCAAAGACATCTCGATAGTTCTAACGAAGCAACCATACGGTAGGTGATTTAGATAACAGAGTAAAGGCGATGACTAACTAACCGACTGATGTCATCACCTTTTTAAGGCGCATATTTTAAGCACATCGAAAACTTTTCCCATTGTTCGTTTGTCCATCCAAATGGGATACTATGAAACTGGCTGAGGTACAACATAGTCCAATAATATGAGTGACTGATTTGTGACCCGCTGCTCGTCGAATCTCATTGACCTCGATGCTGTAAATCCATTTGAAGAGGATCGATGGAATTGATCAAGCGAGCCAATGCGATCGTTTTGAAGTAGCTGAGTAGCGCGCCAAACTTATCAAACAAGATTTTGTTTTCGAATACAAGATACCAGTTGCATTCCTCAACTGTGTCAGCACTGTTTTCATAACTATCACTGATGCGCATGGCCAGCCGAGACTTTGAGAACACAAACTACTTCTGATAGGTAGCATTTATTTAGCACTGATCAAAACTAGCAAGCGATCGATTTTGTCTGAATAATTGTAACACTTATCCAAAACTGAGATTTGACTAATGTTCGAAATTCGTGCTTCAGATAACTTCATCATTTCAACCGAGATTGATTTCGACAAGTGTTCTAAGATCAACACCGAATAAACGCAAAGCTAGAGTCACACTGAATTTTTATGTTCAACTCCACATTCTTATATAGTCAACTACAGGCCGGTGGTGGCCAAACGGATAAGATCGTGGCATTTGGACGTGAAGGTCGCGGGTTCGAATCCTCCCATCGTCGATCAATTCCCCGCTTGGCAACCCTCTGCTGGCTGCGGCCCCCTTCCTGAAAATTGATGTACACTGTCGTTCCATTCATGAAGGAAGTAAAAGATAAAAGTGTGAGTAATAAATGGCCATCGCCGAGAGAATGATAAATCATTGCCCACAACATAGATGTTATGATTGTATCAATGAACTGGTTGGCTGAGAAATATGTAAAATTTGACGACAACTCACCCAAGTGATTGTAACATCGTACGTGGATGACACATGAACGCCAGTTTGCCAACATGTGACTGAGTTAGATCCTTAACTCGGACGACCATGTGTAGTCGATTCTCGTGAAATGCATGAACGGTGAGTTGAAGTTGTTCCTCGGACTTCGCGACCGGAACCAGATTGCCCGCGGTCTCAATCCAATAGGGATGATCATCCAACACCTTTAAGTGAATAAGATTGAGGAGAAAAAAAGTAAATTCATATTGTGAGCAGAGCAAATACACTGCCGAAATGAGAATAGCATTTCTTCGATAGTTGTCGGTTAACAAAGTGAAGATTGTGCAATTTGGTTTGACAGATTCGACAAACATGAGATTTATGCGAATATAGAAAGTCTTTGCTTTTGGTAGAATTCGAACTCAAGCACAAATACCACCCACTTTTCGTATCTGTGTGTCTCAGCCGTTGTGTAAGAAGGCCTCACAAGGGGATGTTCAGATACTTAATTTGAATGCTACTGGCTACCCACTCAAGAGAAGATAAAAGTAGTGAATTTGAATGGGTAGAAATTTGTTTTCGAGACAAGACTAAATTAGGATTATGCCTGACCAGACGATGTTCGCCTTTCTACGTTGGATTCAAATATGGGAGTCTCGAACGCAATTCTCGTCATCAGCGACGAGTTTGCTCCTAGACGGTCACTGATTACCTTCAACTAATTTGCTGGTATTATTGTTTGCTTTCCAGAATATCGTCAAGATTATAAACATCAACTGCCCAAAGCAACAGAGGCAGGACTCATTATTCACAAAAACGAGCATGGCTGACCTCAACTTGTGGGCCGGTAGCGAGGAGTTGAAAACCTTCTTGGGCTTCCAAAGTCTTTTCGATCGGGTCATCGGTCAAGCATAGGCAACGAAGCTGCGCCTCTTCCGGGTGATGTCGACGTCCGTAGACAATGAATCGACCAACATAAGGAACAGACATGGACTCATGATAGACACGGCTGGCTAGCTCAACTACTTCGGCCACATTCGGACAATCGACAAGCCATAATCTATAAAAAAGAGAACAGAGAATTTGGACTATTTTTTACACCATGCAGATGGTAGGACTAATCTAGAAGAGATAGAGGGCAAAACAGCCGAAAAAAAACTCCGAGGTGAATTAGCAAAGCTTTAAAATGACAGACACCGACGGACCATATAAGATTAATTTTGTAGTTTTCCTTCACATGGTTCAATTTCGGACCCAAATTGATATTAAATGCATTTTGTCGTCCAAAATAGAAAACAAAATCATCATCCATATTGGAAGCAGGAGCTTTTAGGCAACAATTGTGAAAGTTACGACTTGAAATTCTCCATGATCTCAAAAGTTTGATAAAAATTGCTTTCTCAGCTAAAACTTCACAAAGCGCATGTGAGACACGACACGATGCATCACGCTGCGGCAGTGGCCAAGCACATTTACCGCGAGGCATTCACGAACTGCTTGTCACTTCGTGTGCCTTTGATGCTAGTTTGTCGACAAGAACGCTGGGACTTAATTCCAGTTCAAATCATCAGACATGGTGGGCTTTCTGATATTGCTGTAGAGTGAATAAGATTTTTTCGTGTCAGTCACCTTTTTTGTCGACACATCATGGTCCAATTCGCACCCTAAACTAGTCAGCAAAATAAATCGATCTCCGAAATCGAACGCATTACGATCTGAATTTGTGCATCCCTTTGCTGCCCGTTGAACGTATGCTAGATACTAGCCAACTATTCAATCGTTTCGCATTTATTCATCGTTTTGTTTAAATGTAATAAGAATTTCTTAATTAATCCACCGTTGAATTGAGAGCAACATTGCTATGGGCAACCAAGGGCAATGATGGGTTTCCTTCTTTCAGACGATGACCTTTCTGAGATCTGCCGTGAATTATAAATGATCATTTATTGATAAGGCAGTTGTCTGTTCAAGTTGTCAAATCCGGACCGCTAATTCGGACTGGTTATCACAAATCACAATATGACCGTCTCAGTGTTCAAATGGGCACTCCGTCACGTCATTGTGTCAGCTGGCAATTTACGATCAGTGAGATAACGTGATCTCGATTTGGTCTAGTCGTCTGTACTCATACACTGTCTGACACCGACCGGATTGCATTCATGACTGCGACCCCTATTTGCGGATCTTCCTAGCCCGGATCCATTTTCACGCGATCACCAATAACCAATGCGGTAGCTGGATCAGACTCAGGCAAAATGTTGGCCAAACTACTATCGCCCACAGTAACAATCCAACACTAATCCACTAGGTTAAAATATGTAGAAATGTGAGTCTCAGCAATACACTGCCAAAATGAACAGTAATGAAGAAAAACAAATACTGCGGAGTTTTGATGTCTCGTACTAATCTTCTTAAGTGTATGCGTAAAACAAGCTGAAAACTATATCTAGAGTATTCGGCTATCAACCGTAGTGAACGGGCATAAACATTGAATTGTGCGCAGATAAGAACCGATTTTACCTCGATGCGTTCTCGGTTAGGCTAGCAGCTTCAGGATACCACTGAACAACGTCCAAAAGTAGTTGGATAAACAGAATACGAAATGAACAATAAAATCACCACGCAGCAGGGCAAGTTCTACTAACAATTGCCTTTTGTCATGGGTTACACGTCGTTAGGGAAAGAGTGAATATATAAAAAGGGACAGAAAGTGGATTTACAGGAGCGGAGAGAGGAAAGAATGCCGTAGAAGCGAACACTTAGAACACAATCGAATGGTACTAACGCACAAATCCAATCACTTTGAGTCGGCAAAAAGGTATCAAAATCCCCCGATTTCAGGGTAAACTCCGGTAAAAAAGAAAAGAAATTCTCGCCCCATTCAATTCAAGATTAGAATGGAATTAATTTATTGATAAAAATAAATCTTGTGAAGGTCATTGTGCAAGTTATATAATGGACAATATTATGAGTGAATATAAATTAGACTAGAGCGATATGTCCTGTTCGCAAATTACATGCACCCGTTTATTTTTTACAAATCCGGACAGACTATCACATTCCATGTGCGAATTACTTAGACCTCGACAATGAGGAGTACACATATATTCAACTAGTCTTTTGTCCGGTTCGAATCGAAACGAAAGATAATATTTTTTTTTGCTAGCAAGTTTCGAGTAGGCCGGTAGTGCATCAGAACCATATGGAATGTGAGGGGAACAGAAAAAACAAAAACTAAGACGGACTGTTTTGTAGATTCTACCCCAATCATCATCAGATTACGTGTTAGCATTTTCATAATCTTCCTCTTCTGGAACCCTCAGCTCTCCACCCCACGTCTCCTAAATGTTCACCGAATTCCTCATAAAGATGGGTATATTTTCTTTATCCGCGAGGTTGCGAAATCGAGCAGAATGATCCACGTCCCGGTCCAAGGATCGGTCCAGTCGATCGAATGAAAAGTACGAGAGAATTTGTGTCTATAAATAGTACTCAATTTGTGTCTGATATTGCCGTGGTTGCTTGGGATAGTTAGACAAACGGACACGATGATTAGCAAACAAACATTGACCGGCTTGTGATTTGAACGAGAAATAGACATCTTATGGAAGAAAGAGAGATAGAGAGAAAGGGAGAAGAACTGAAATTGTTCCAAGTTCTAAAAATAATGAACAGAATGGCATAGAAAAAGAGGTAATGAAAATACGACAACCGGAACGGAGTTAGCCCGCTAGGAAGATAAAAGGCTACGGTTGAGTAAATCTGGACAGGATGAACAGTGAAAATGATCTAATTCAGTCCAGACATATTTCCCAACACTGGATAGCTTTTTTTCTTGTTTATAGTATCTACCGGAACAACGAACAGCGAAATGATGAAATTCAGCGCAAGATGATCAAAACCGAGCAAAATAGTGTTGCGTCGAATATCAATATCGATTGGAATCATGCATCACTTAGTATTAGTTGGTCTAAGTTATCAAACTACATGACGGGGAATTTCGGACAACGCGATTTGGACAGACAAAATCACCTATTCCAAACACAATCAATCCGATGTGACCGGAAAAAAAAACAATTAAATCTGCAACAACAATGTTACCGCTGTATCATGTGTATCATTCGAAGAGTAATTTTTGTTTTCATTTGTGATCAGATTTAACCATGTGCCTGGTATGGAAAAGAGAATTGTTGTTCTGTGGCGACGACAATATTTTCGGCAAAAGACAACGCCAAAAAGGTTAATGCAATTTCGAGGATGGCTCAAAATTGCTTTGAAATCCTCCCGTATTTCAGTAGACAAATTCTGAATCCATAATGTTGCGATTAAGCGTTCCCAATTTACGATTTTACTCACCACAGCGGCAAAATTCTATAAATTACGGACCTAGAAAAATGGCCGCATCCGTTTTGATAATCTTTCAGTATAAACTGTTGTGATACTCTTGTTGTTAGCGAATGTCCAACTGACGGTGACCGTTTTAATTCTCAATTTCCCAGAGTTAGCATTGGATTGCCATGTTTGAGACGGAAATGAAACGGCTAACTGATGCTTTTCTTCAACCAACCGCGCGATCATGATAGAAGACCGGTCTAGTTGAACCCTTATGATCACTTCTTTCGGATCACGACAAGCAGACTTAAGCAGACGGATGCGCTGTACGACGGAGCCCATTTCTTCACCTATTTTGTAAACACTTCGGCACAAGATCCAAACCACGTTGCGTATCGAACGTTTGTGGCAGCTGCGATCAAGTCAACCGAACGATAACAAACCCTAATCCGCTATCGTCGTTGTCATTTGTCTCTCAAGTCGACCGAGACATCGCATTTCGGATCACGCCCAGCAAAAGTACGTAATGGATGAAGTTGATCATCACCATAGGTCGATAAAAAAGAACTGCTTGTCAACTAGTCAATCACGTGCAGATGTCACACTGATCGCCCATCAGTCTGTTGTAACGGCAATCAAATAAACACCATAACTGATTTTCATGACCGGATGGGTAGCTGAAAAACATCACCGCTAGATTCGGTTCAAAATCGGTCCGTCTGAACGTAATGCCAATCACTGCGATCGCAAATATTCTTATCTTGGTTAATGACGTGCAGTGTGAATCAAAGGTGACACCCGTGGACCAAGTTGTCAGAGGATTAGGGAACACAAGAACACTCTCCACGGAAGACTTTAAGCAACTGGAACTCCAGAGGTGGTAATCACCTACGGTTAAATGAATAACTTCCGCTCCCTTTCCCCAGAGTATTTTAACATTAAACATTTTCTGAGCGGTACTCATGTAAGCCATGATGCGGCATTTCGGCTTTTTTATCCGCTTTATTATGTGCTACCATTTCACACATTATTACGACCAATTGATGACCCAGCGTCCGTCTGTGATATCTTCTTTCGGGGTACTCCTATCAGACAGCAGGGACGAGAGCGAATATCCGGCGTCATTCACCGGGTTGACTGATCACTTATAATCAATCTAGGGGATTTCAAAACAAACACTGACGACGTACGAACCAAACAGCTGTGTGCTCACCGGCGTCCGTGTTGAAGGGGGCACCCAGGATGTTCAGCTCCATCCGAAGGGGGCATGAACTGAACAGCCAGTCACCGGCGCCCAGTGAGTTACGTGACTCTCAGATTGCCTTGCTGCCTTGTGGGTTAGACCATTCAGTCAAAGGCTCGGGGTAGTATCTCAATTTAGGCAATCGGGTAGTATATCAAGTCCACAGAGGAATTACGGGTCACGGTGAGTAACCCATGACGTGGGCATGAAGAATGAGAGAACTGGCATGTGCGGTAAGTTTTTCATATTGTTTCCTTTTCCTCACCGATTGTTTGCGTCCTTAGGCATAATTCATATACATATATATATATATATATATATGCTGTATCGTCACACAGCTAACCATAGATGTAAATACCCGGCTGACAGAATCGCTTATCACGCAGACCATTGAAATATTGTCCACAGAATCCTAGTGGTGCAATCCTAGAAAAAGTATGCCACAACAATGGATACATGCACAATCATTGCAGAGAACTATGGCAATCGAAAATTTTCTGATCATCATCGTGTCTCACGTGGCGGACTGTTCAAAAAAAACTGATGCATACGAGACGAGAAAGATTCGACATTCTTCAAACACGCCAACTGTTGTGCAGATGCAAACGGACCTGCAGAATTCAACAGATGACCGGAAAGAACAGATCGACAGTATTTTACTAGGCAAAATTAAATAAAAGAAACGGGGTAATTGGAATCGAGTTTTCCACTTCGAGTGATTGGTCGACAGACAACATAATTAATTACACACAAGTATACAATCGTCCGTTCAAAATTCCAATGGGACGTACCGAGCAGATACGGTCGTGGTGAATGAGACAGCGTTATTATGAGCCGACAATGGTGAACTCCCAGTGATATCTTCCCACACGGTGGGTGATGTGCCACCGCTGATTGAGCAAAGCAAACGTAGACTCGGTGATCCGACCACCGAGTGAGTAGCACCTGTGCCAGTCGAGACCGTGAAGTTTTTAGGTAGAGGCATGGTTAGGACGATAGGTTTATGGAATTTTCGACGTCGTGGTTCGATGGTCACAATGGGCGAGACGGACACGCGTGCACCTAACAAACGAGAAACCAATTCTTGTTCAATACAATGCACTTGTAAACCAACACGGATTTTTTTGTGCAAAGCTCCTTGGGGGAATTGGACTTTGACACTGGGTACGACGCCAGAAGTGAGCTGACCACCTTCTGGACCAATTAGAATAAGTTCCTGACGAACGCGAGTGATAAGGGCGAAATATTGGGGCAAATCATACGTGAGGATGCGATGTACAGCTCGTTGTCGAAGCTCATCCGTGGTTCCAACGGAATCTGAATGACAGAGAAAAAAACGGGGAAAAACCAACTGAGCAGCACAAACGCTGGTTACGAGGTCGTAATTATCACCCACGCTATTTAGCAGATTTCATTGTCATACCTAAACCGTTTGCAAGCGAAAGAAGCCACTGAGCAACAGTGAATACATGAACCAGAATTGGTGATAATGATGGCGAGCACAATCTGAAAAAAATAGCAAGTACTGATGACCATTTTGAATTTTCGTTCGGACGAAAAGTCACTTTTTTCATGACAAGCTTGCAATATGAAGGGAGCGGAAGAGTTGAAGTTCATTACTGGGAAAGTAAGGGGGGATTGGGAACCATGATTCTAGAACTCGGAGTGGCATAGAATCGTATGGAATCTTACTGGGTAAGGTGTGGTAACCCAGTGGGACGATAACCAACTGCCATCTACCATCACAGCGACCGGCAGATTTGGGATTTGAACCGCTGACCTTTTTGGGATGACGGTCAATTTAATAGCAAAACACGCACCCGACATGTGGCCTAGATAGTGTTAGGAAAGAACCACTTTGCTATAACCGTTTCCGAGTCTAACAATGAACTTGAAGCGAAATGTGGTTCAGTCAATGATTCAACTGGTCAGAGAATCGAATTTCGTGAACACTAATTTCCCTCTCATTAATAAAACAACAGTGTACTTCATTTTTCATGAAGGAAGCCGCGGCCAACAGAAAGCTGCCAAGTGCGGAATTTGACCGGCGGTGGAAGGATTCGAACCCGAGACCCTCATGCCCAAATGCCACGACCTCGTCCGCTTGGCCACCGCCGATCATAGTGTTTATCGGCTGTGACCCATTCATGAAGTAATGTACACTCTAGTATAATTAAGTAAGGAATTATTATTATTATTGCTATGTACCATCAGACTGACCTGTCTATAAGATGTTTGATCTTGCTAATCAATTTAGATGCATTCGATGAATAAAACAGACTCAAGAACACTAGTACGGTTGGCGTGTTGAGGAAGAAAATGTAACAACATTCAGGTCTGATGTTATATAACACTTTGTGGAGATGGGGCATCCGATCAATGTTCAATCCATTTTCTCAATTGTTTACCAAACGCGACTACCGCCTTGGGCAGCGATCAGTCGTCTTCCAGCACTAGCAACCGCTTAGATGGTTGCCGCATATCTATCCTCCTCCAACCTAACGGGGCAGATGAAATTGGATCAAGCATTGGAATATCGGAAGCCGACGAGCAAACTGGTCCCGAGGACTTGATCTAATTATCACTATGGCTCAATTCACCAATCCATTAAGCTTTATTTCTCCATCGAATAGTTTCGCGCAAATTATTGAAGTGTGAACCTAATTGAGATTAATTTTTTGTCATGCACACACACACGCACATGCACCGTCCATGTATGAGCTCCTGGCATCGCATTAAAAGCATGAAAAATTCCGGTGGATTTACAATCATCCAATAAATTCAGTCAAAGATATCATCTTGAAATTTCAGGCTATATGAATAATTTATATCCTCCCAAGGCAAGACGACCGAAATTCGTAAAGCAAAATCGGACTGCATTCTCTAGCTTTTTCCATTCAATATCTATTTCCAACTTTGTATTTTTGATTTGTGAATCTTTGTGGAGTTGAATACTCGACCAAATTATCGTTCGAACAAATGTAAATGCGCATCCTGTAGACGGCCATAATGGTTAGGTTGTGTAAGTATTGATGCTCCTCGGTACTGGGTTTTGGTTTACGTTGCTTTCTCTTTTCCGGTATTTTTCAGGTCGCTCAAACAACCCGTCGGAAGAACACTGTCCTAGTGCGTGTTACAAATATTGCATCCTCCGTCAGCTGACTGTTACGAAGCAGTCAAAATCATGAAGTTTGTACATAAGAGCATTATGTCAGAGTTTGGAGTCAGTTCATAATTCACCATTAGGCAACCCTATAAGTGATGGGAGAACACTTTCACACGCATCGTACAATGGTCGTATAACACGAAAAAGGAGAAGTACATAACGTTACTACCATTTTTTTAAACTACCAAACTAGATAATCAAATCAAATAATAAAACTGATAATTTTTCACTTCCACTATAAAAAAAACAAAAATAAAACAAATGGAGAAACTGATTTGTGATCGTTGTCATCACTGATTGTACTGTTCCGAAAAGTGGGTCAATCGTATTCGAAATAGAAGAATACATTCAAAAATTTATTCCGTTAGACAGGAAATAACAATCAGAGATGCGCAACTGTAAAACCGGAAGTCTGAGTGAGTGCATTCCGTTAGCAATAATTGTCATTAGCGAGGGAAAAGTGAACGAACACGTACCGAAATAGCCATCAATAGAGTCTTGTACAGTTTGATCGTTAGCATCTAAAGGATGCTCTTTCCATGATTCCCCGTTGTCGGACCGTAGCACGATAATTTCTCGATTTTTGTCTGTCAGATAGGCGTAATGCGGAATTTCCAATACAACGGGCGAGTTGAATCGTGTCCCCACGGGGCCTAATTCCAACAAGCTTGTGAACAGAAGGTGCAGAGTTAGAGAGAACATTCACAACGTTGAAGTAAAATTTTTGTCTAATATTAAAAAAATGACCAATCAAAAATATTTTTTTATGACCTGGTTCATGCACAGAGTGCAATAGAAGAGGCATGGCAATAGCCACTGGGGCCCATCACACGAAGGGGATGGAGACCAGCAACCGTGACCCTGAAACTTGGAGTGGTATAGAACCATATGGGGCCTCAATAGGTCAGGGGTGATAAGGGGTCGGGTGATAACGAGTTGCCGCCTATCATCCAAAGTGACCGTCGGCATTGGAATTCGGACTTGTGACCTTTTTGATGACAGACACTTAATCCAATTGAACACCGGCGATCAAGTGAGAAAAGCGTGCGATAGCGCAACTGATGCATTTGTTAAGCACTAGTACAATTCGAGAGAAATTCTTAGTCGGGGGAAACATGAATTGATTGCTTCCGATCAAATTCGAGTCAAAATATCATCTGCCTTCGTTTGAGATTATGTGTAGTCACAGGGACTGTGAAAAATTGCAAATTGTCTCCCCGGGTGGAAGAAACAATGAAAGGCATGGCTGGCACGTTTGTGAATATCCTAGTGCAAATGTGGGACGCGAACGAAGAACGCACACTAACTGATCCATGGAGGATTCCCGTTATAGACGAGCGAACTGCGAACACGCATTGTGGCGGATTCCGTGTGGTCCATGGAATTCGAGTACTTCAAATAACGATATCCCAAAAGATGGTGGTACAAGTGGCGCTCTTCCATGGCGTCAAATTCCACCGGTTACATCAGGAACTATTCCTTACTTGTAAAAAAACAACAATTCGAATTATAGGTCAATTATTATTCACTAGCAGAACATAAATTAGGAGAAAATAAAGAACGAAACTATGATACACAAAGCACTGTTTAGATCGAGTCCGTTGGTTGGTTTCATAGGACACACAGCAGTCATTGTGAAGTAGAAAAACAGTGCCGAGTAGACCATTAGGCCTAGTCAGATCATGTTTAGACAACAATTAAAAAAAACAAACAACGAATGACGTGAATATTAACAAAATACGCGGCATCCGAAACTCAGCAATGAGGAGACAAACAAGTAGTGACCAGTCCGTCACGGTCACTGGTCATATGGAAGAGTCACCGTATGAAGGAATCAGAAACGACAAGGTGTGAAAACGGAAAAAGCACACGTACCTTTAGTTACGGTTTTCATGGAACAATGCAATAATATTTTGAAAATATACCTCAAAATGAAGTATTTTGTTCGAATGAAAACAACGTTTAACCTGGGGATCCAATGTATGACTGCTATTGCAAGAGGGAAATATCTTACGAAACAAATACACCTTAGAATTCGACACAACACAAAACTCTTTGATATTATTTTCGTGAACAAGTGAGGGATTTTTAGGTGTAGAGAAAGTAAATATCAGGATCAAATGACGTGAGGAGTGTATCGAAAAATCGATGTGCCATGTATTGGTTTTTATTGTGAATTATACATGTTAGTAACACAGCGTTGTTGGTAGATGTAATGCCCCAACGCTTCGACTACTGTGGGTGGTCTTTCTCAAGGCAAATTTTACGATCAAATGCTTGCCTTGAGAAAATCGCGCTTGGTTGTGAGAATGCTCGAGGTACATTCACCGATGAAACGGCCTAACATGGAACAGAAATCGGGTAGTAAATCAAGTCATAACAGAGATAACAATGAATTAAACTTCCACATCATACTGATCAACAAAAACGTTTCGCACAAGCCCCGAAGTAATTCTGCACCGTAGACAACGATTAGTTTCTTAAAAGGGTCGGAGACACTGAGAGATATGGCTCAGAACCAAAGTCAGTAGCGCAAACGTTGTATGGACTGTCTGTAAAACTTATCCTCCTTAAAAATAACCCAAAAACAATCAAAGAATCACCAAATGTGTACGGTGAAAACAAAAAATATATAACTGCTTTTTTATGGTTTATTATTTCCCTTTTGTGAAGTTCCATCTACATGTTGTTGAGTTGGAATCATGCATTTTCAAGCCGGTGCACAGTACATATATATATATATATATATATATATATATATATATATATATATATATATATATCGCAAGTTTATCTTTGCAAACACTGGACTCACCGGTCCCAAAATCACTTATGAAAGAGGTTACTCCTTCGGCAGAGTCTAGAATCACAGAGACAAACTACAGAATCACACTAACGTGCAGGTCGATGATACAGACCATGTTCCAATGAACAGGTTATTAATGTCATAAAATCCGGAAGAAAAAATCGACTCATTATTTTGAACCAGAATATATATCACTAAGATTGTTCACCGGACGAGGTCAAATGGAGCAAGCGTCTGTCACCGAAAGAGTCGGAGGTTCGAACCTCAAGTCTGCCCTAGTGGCTGTGGAATGTCCGCTCCACTGGACTTATACTTCAAGCATGTCATGGAAGAAAAGGACGTCCGACTCATCTAGTTCTTCTGCAGGATTATGCCATTGCACACCTCAGGGTCACGGTTGCCGGTACTCCTCGGTAGCGCTAGAGGTTTAGCAGACTATGGAATATTTCTGTCGAAATATTTCCAAGCATTACGGGTGCAAAAAACATCAGTTTACCACGTTCTATTATTGTACAACAGGGCATTTTTAAAAGGTCTTACATGTTTATTCTACTAACGGAGCACGAGCAATCATAAGAGTGAAATTTTGAGTATGGCGTGGGAAAAAAATCAGAAAACTACAAATAATTGTGCTCAAAAGAAACAAAAGCAATTTGACGAGCATCGAAAACGTCAAATTGCCATGAAACAGAGGTAAACCCTACTGACTCTATTTGAAACCGTTAATGTGTGTGATCATCCACCACGGACAAGTGTGACACGCACTGTTTGTCATGCACTGTGATGTGATCTTTAGTCCGATGCGAGGCGTTAAGCACAGTGCACTTTGTTCCGTAACGTTCGGCACGGTGTTCCCGGTTAAACGCTAGCTTCATACAGTTCAAGATTTCTAATATTGGTAGCCGGCGATCCAGTTTGTATCGTGCACCCGCGTAAATCAGTGTTCCATTCCAGGATTCACATGTTTTTGTACAAACTCACGATTGGTGCATTACCATCTAGCGTTAGACAAATCGGTATTACGCATATCAGAACAACCGAGACGTATTTACGGGATTCTGTTTTTTTTAAAATTGTTTTGGGTGTTCATAATTTTCCCAAACAATTAGCAATCCTCGTACTGTGACCAAACAAAACACTACGACCATGGGACCAGTTGAATCGGATCACAGTCAGAATGAAGAACACCATACAAAACGAGACTAAACCGTAACTGAACTGAACACGCATTTGGATTTTATTCAATTTCGTCCGAGAAACATCAGTTAGCACGCGAATGCGAACAAATGATGATCAAACGAGATTAGAGATTGACCAAGAACATCGATTGTGAACGGAAATAATCGGTTATTCATTCGTTCTCGGTCTTGTCTATAACCGTTAAACTTGTACCAGAGAAGGCGGACGAGAAATAGCGACAGATCATGTACAAAGTAATCATACGAGGTTTGATTGACTACCTCTCGGATTGTATCTTTAACGTGCAAATAATCTCAGATTTCCGAATAATCCCACCGGTTCCCGTCCCGGTCGGCACATTTTCAATGTGTGACAGATCATAGAATGTAGACATACGATCCGCAGATTCACAATTTCTGTGTCTTCATTTGAAAGCGGTATTCAACTCAGCCGATCGTGCAATTCTGGGTGTTCCAGAAAAAAAATCATTTTACTTTTCCACGCTCTCTGTATTCCAACAGCCACGGTCGAGTTCGTGCCTAGGGAGATCTTTCGTTCGAGTTCACCACGAGAAGTGGTGTTCATCAAAGTTGCTCCATGTTACCTTTTCAACTTCGTCGTTAAGATGATTAGGAAAGCAGCCTTAACATCATTTGAGAACAGTTGCATCGATATTTGCTCAAACAGAAATCTGTTTGGCTTTGAATATGGGGACGATGTTGTATTCCTGAGTGAAGATTCAAATAAGTTGCAAATTTCTCTCGATCACCTAAACGAATGTGTAAAATGCTGTTATACCACTGCAAAATTGCAATGGAACAACTGGGTGATGTGAATAGATTTAGTTACCTGACTAACTGTACCTCACTCCATGGTCGTACATCGGGCGAAGTGTATTCGAGCATACAGAAGGCGTGGTTGAGAATCGCCAATTAAAGGCATCTATGGTGTTGACATGACACCGGTGTCCTCCAAGTATTGCTTGAATATGATGGGAGAATCTTGTGAGCAACTCAAATATTAGGCGTAAGGCACTGGATACTAGGGTCCATTCTTTAGAACAGGCAGTGAATCGGAATAGATTAAGATGGTTAGGATATGTTTTGCTCATACCCACAGAACGACTGCCTCGTTGTATGCTGTTTTCCGTGACAAGTAATGGTTGGAAAATGGTTCAAGGTGGCTAGTCAATGACATGGGGAAAAAAGGATGAAAGCTTTAACCAATGGGCTGGCTCATTTAGGTGCAGTTAGACCACTGTGCGCGAGATCTCTCGTGAGAATGGTTGATGATCATAGGTGATATGGTTCGGTACCGCAGTCAGTGGCGGTCTTCTTACATTCGAAATAATTATACTATTTTGCCGTCTATCGTCATTATTCCTCATTCTTTTTTCTGTTTGAGCAGATGGTGCTGTGAGGTAGAAACCAAAATCAGAGTAGGTTGTTGCAAGTTTATTGGATGTACAAATCGAACCAAACTGAACTGATCATCTTGGCCGACCCATACAACGAGGCGGACATTCTGCAGGCATGCAAAAAAAACATGGTTCAATCATCTACATCTCTTTTGATTTGATGCCTCTTCTAGAGATTCAGTCGTACGTCCCCACATTCTAACAGTGCCAAAAAAACAACGATGTTCAACGGTCATTGTTCCTGAGAACCATAGCAGTATCGTCGATTCGGTCCGGCTTCATTTTTTCTTTAGAAAACTTATCTCCATTTCGGATGAAGCATTAGTTCATTCACAGATATAGGTGGAAGGTGGTGGTGATGCGCCAACTAAACTGAACCCTAAAGTCTACTGATCAACGCGCCAGCCGACGGTTCTGAGAGTGGTGGATCAGTATGCCGTCGGATTCCCTAATCACCTCGCTTACGTTCATCGCCCGTGAACCAATAGCTCTAATCCATCCGTAAAAGTTGTGATTATATCCGACAGACCCAGTCGTTTGCATTTCACTATATACACCACTGCTCGCGATCATTTCTTAGCGGCAACATAGACAAATTGGTTAAAATAGCAAATCACACAGTTTCTGATATATAACAAATCAGTTTTCGGAACAAGTACCAACAGGGTAGGCAGATTAGCGGAATGCTGAAAAAAACGACGTATTTGTCATGGCACTGTGTGAAATAAACTAACGAAGACGTTAATCGATACACAGGAAGTTTGGTGAAAAGGAACGGAAAATCGGACTCAACAACTCATGCCTTACCGGCAGGCAAATCCATCTCCATCGTTCATCGGTGGGGCTACGGGCACACGAGCGGGATGCAGCATGCGACAAACTATACGAACCGGGCCGCTGATAACATTCGGCGGGATTAAGAAACGCAGCTCCGGATGTCTTTGGGCTTGAATGAGACCACCCCGTGCATCGACCAGAAATGAGACGAGAAATCTAATCCAACGGAGAACAAGTTGTTGCAAAAATATTAGTGAAAAGTTGTTGGATTAGACAGTTTGTGGGGAGAAAAAACCATGGGGATCGGCATATATATTTATATATATGGATTATAAAGAAATGCAAACTACAGGAGCAAATAAACGGGAAATAATATTACACTTCAACTTCATGTAAATAAGGAAACATCATGAATGTATGTCCATTTTATACTCCATGCATGAACGCAGTAGAGGAGGCATGCCCACTAGCCTCCGACGGGAAGAGGTAACGGGAAAGTATGACTCTGAGAGTCGTTAAGGAATAAGACAAGATAAGAGCTCACTAGATCATGTGGGGTAACTAGCGGGAGTCCAGCAAACTGACGTCTACCACTACAATGATCGGCGGATCTGTGAATTTGAACTCCTGACCTATTAAGGTTGACAGACGCTTAATCCACTTGGTCTGTGTCGTTTCTGCAACGATTATTACCATTGCCCGATACCAAATTGTCATTCCAATTAGTCGATCACAATGTGATTAATAGCAGTTGCTACTATCTCGTCGTAATATCTCCGACTAGTCGATAAAATCAACTCACATTTAAAAATCAATGCGATTAGATTTCCAAATGAATTTGAACAAGTGGGCTAAAGCCGAAACACTGGGAGAGGATAAGCATGTACGAAGGAACATGTTCTCGCAGTGTTAGTCTTCTGATTTGCAACTTCATAGCCCCTGTTCGTGGATACATTCAATGGGTTAATCTAACCAACCAGCCAAATTTCATCGTTCTAGATCACTCGGTTTGGCGGAGTTGTAGAGGAACAGTGTACGATTAATAAGGTTGGATTCAAAATGCTTCCTATTTCACGAAGCTATTCAATTTCAATCGATCGTTTGACTATTACTCGTTCTGTTTTCCTCTTTGAGTAGATGGTGCCAGGAGGTAACAACCAAAGCCAGAGCACTTTGGTACAAGGTTTATGATTGTAAAAACTGAACTGGGTTCAACTGAGGTGTATGTTTTATTTTCAGCGTCCCAATTCAGCGCTCTTCAGGTCATCAGTGTTATGAAATCACCGATACTGCCCCAATGACGGGCTAGCATGCTACTCTCCCATTGTCGGTCACTTATCTGGGCCACGTGAGAGAACCGATCTAATGACCAGACGTACCCTTCATCTCTGACGGATAAGCGAATTCCATACCAATCTAACGGGTCCCTCAAACTGGTCAACGGAGAATGAGCCTTCTGTGCTTGCAATGAAACTTCATCGAGGTGGAACCAATTGGTGAAACCCAACAAACATCATAACCCACATTGTCTATTTAATGGCTACCGTGATAGACACTTTCGTATGGAGCTAAATCAGTCCCGAAGCCTTATACAACACTTCAAAGATTGGGAGCCAATCCAATAGCATCTGTATTTTATCGATCAAAGTGCATAGGAAAACCGTTGGAATTTGAGTACCCGAACGAGACACAAGTTCGGATAATTAACTCATTGAAACTGGTGATCGTATACCGTAAAATTTAATCGTATACATAACATGATAAACACGCACAACCGGAACATTTGACAAACTATTGGCAATGACAAATAACGAAGTTTTGCTGCCAATACATTTGGTAATCCTTATTATTATTCGAAACGGGAAAAATAAAGTGAACAAAGTAAACGGAGATATGATGCGCTTTACCCGGCGGTTACCGGTTTGCGAACAATTGTCACATTTTCCGACTCGAGTTCCCAATCCCCACCAACGTGTGCAGCTTCACCGTACATTCGCGTTTCTTCCTGAACCGACAGGGGGTAAAGAAAGAACACGTGGGAGAACAATTAGTATTCGGCTGAACCATCACGAAATTGTACGATCAAAGAATTCTCTATTCATGAATATTTTATAACAATAGTAGTTGTTTCTTGAGTATGAACTGCTAGGACGTGTGAAAGTTGCGGTGAGAAAATATGACGGAACGCGACAAGAGGATATCAATTGATCAACTATGCTCAGCGAACGTGTAACGATATCTTTGAATGACCACAAAAGAGTGACGAGAAGTTCAAAATAACGAGCAATATGAGTTAGTTAGACAACGCGTGTTTTGACAATTCATCATACAACTTCCAAACTAGATCACTTACTCTCGGGATTGGAGTGTGCACTGCGGTTTCCACAACAGAGGTAACCTGAGGGGAAGCAATTTCGCTGGCATTCTCATCACCTGTAAGAAAAAAGATCAGGAAAGTAGAATTGAGATGGGCGGGTAACCATTGGAAACATTTGGATATAACGAATACAATATTGAGTTCATTTGATGAATAACGAACAAGCATTGTTGAACTGTGAAATAAAACAGATAGAAACTAGACAGACAAAAACACAACTGATTCGGATGCAATGTTAAATTGATGTGCCCTGAACACATCTCAGTTGACGTGTCAAGTTGCCATGCAATTTTTTCTTTGCAACAATTATTTACACTGGTCAAGAAAATCTGTGAAATTTCAACTCGGAATACGAAACCAGACACGTGTAATTTAGGCATGCGAAATTTGAACATGACATGAACATATCCAAACAACTATGTGATCATGGGCATCCAGTCCAGAAAATTCGGTGAAAATTGGTTGGGAACAAGTGCGAGTAACATTAACCGACCGTATGGAAGAATAAAGTTTTACAAAAGTTGTAAACATGCAAAATGCTGAGTTGTCCGATCCGACACACTCGATGCTGGCTAACGATCGACTCGACGAAACAGACTCTGGGATCGACAACAAAATTCGATTAGACAACCACAAACAAGCCTGGAAATTTTGTTGGAAAACCAAACACGTGACTGGTTTCGGGAGAATTGACAGATGAGTGGTCGGGAAATTCACAAACCACGTTTCCCATTAGTAGGTGACCATGGGCAAACAATTTAGACGAGACACACTTTGAACATTGGAATTAGCCCTTCAAGCCGGTCTGTGCACGTGGCAAACAAAACAAACTGTATTGAGAGGAAAATTTTACGGTTGAGAGACAGACGGATTTTACATTGACAGACGTGAATGTGACCATAAACAGTCTAAATTCACGCAAAATCAGACGAAATAATTATCGGGGTACACTTTTTCAATTGCACTTAGACTACGAAATTCGGATATGAGAAACCGAGAAGAGTAAGTCAACTCTATGAAGGATTACGAATGATTGACCGAACTTCAGAGACCATAGAAAATCATCTTTTTTGTCGCGCTCGTAAGAAGTGAGTAGTGCAACGAAAAAAAATATCTGCGGATAACAGTTGACTGAGATGCGGTTGCACGCGCGATTTTTATAACGACCAAAATGAACAAATATCGACTAAACCGTGACGGAGATTTTGGTAACTGAAAAAGGATGACCGTATGCTTGTATTTCTAGTAAAGATATGCATTTGTACGGAGAAGTACTAACTCTGGTGTGTGTGTGTGTGTCTGTGACATTCTGTCAACTACCAACGGACCTCTGGGGAATAACCGAAGCAATCAATTGAAGAAACATAACCCGACAAATGATATGAATATATAAGTACACCACACCTATTGAATGCCCTATAGTATGAGTCCCGAAAACGAGGTGAACATGGGAAACCGAGAGCAATATATTCAATTATGGAAGATATTTACAACCGTAACGTTTTAGCGTTCGGTACTTTTGTTCTCCCATCATGAATGCAGAAAATTCCGGGATCATAAAGAGAAGAAATGAAGATTTGGTGCTATAAGGGAAATATCTTGACCAAACCAAATTTGCGTTAGAGGACTGAGAAGCCAGATCACCATGAGCGATACGAGACTCAAGCATTGTAGTTTGATAATAGGATCCGAGAAAAAGCCACGAGTGATCGATGGGACCGACTGACAAACGGAAAAACGGTACATCCTACCAGGTTCGTAGTACCGGTCAGTCGTACAACTTTCACATCAAAATCGGACGAGAATAGTATGTTATAAATGGACCGAATTCATTCGGTTGGTTTGAACCGATGGTTGCTAGAACCCGTTCGGGTTGGGACAGGTAAGTGTATGAACATTGTTCACTTTCATTCGGTGCCGTAAGATACCAACCCAAACCAGAGCACGCCAGGGCAGGGAACCCGATTGTAAAAGCTGAACAGTTCGGAAGTGGAAAACTCTACACAAAACTAACAATACAAGTGGGAATAGTATGAACGAATCATATGACGCCTCCGATAAATTAAGCGTGACAACGACCTAAATAAAGGTATCACCAAGATTTGTAACATAAGACTACGTCATTCGATCAGAATCTGTTAGAAAACTAAGCAAAAAACATGCATTCGTTCGTTATAGTATGTTAGAAATATGTCACGTGATTTGCCATTAGTATCACAGTCAAAAAGTAACACTTTTGCGTCCAATACTTCGAAAGTCAGACCCGGTTGTTACTACCAACATAACCAGGGCCACAAAACAAACAACAAAGGAATACTACACAGTTATTTTATTCTTATTAGTAATCATCAGCAATGCATATCCCCCGCTCCTGAACTGGTACGCGAACCCGGGACAAACCATTTTGAGCCGAACGCCTTAGCCATCACGCTACCGAGCAGGCTCAGAACGGTTTGTTGAACTTCACTACATGATAGTGTTGCACCTATCCGTAAGTGATTTGCAGGGCCACGAACTGCTAGCGTAAAGCAATCGATCTTTTCTGATAGATGACTTCTCTGCAGGTAGTCTAAGTACGACGAAGGCTTTCGGCATGACAAGCAGAGCTTGGTTATTTGGTGTGTCAGTAGTAGATTATACCAAGCTCTATAGACCATTTCCAAACAGCCTGTGTCGTACTTAGACTACATGCAGGGAAGTCATCTATCAATAGGGGTCGATTGCTCTGCACCAGCAGTCCGTGGCCGTGCAAATCAGTAATGAATAGGTGCAACATCATGTAGTGAAGTTCAAAAAACCGTTGGAAACTAGCCCAGTAGCGAGATAGCTAAGGCGTTCGACACAAAATCGTTCGTCTCGGGTTCAGGCACCGCTGATGATTCCTACCAAGGATGAAACAGCTGTACAGTAATACTTCCATAATTTCCTAATGGCGAGTTGAGCGTTGATGGGAACATACAAACTCCTACTACTAACACATAACAAAGGAACAGTACACAAAATTCTGCATCGAAGGAAGCAGATTTGAAATGACCACGAGGCGTACAGGTCAACAAAATCTAAACAAACCAGTACGCTGATCTCAAGGTCGATATCGATAGTCTAAAAAAAAGGATAATAACAAACACGTGCGATACAGATCAAGCACAGCGCGCGAGGACAAGTGACACAAAGTCCACATTCACTACAGTGGTCACAATGAGATGGGACTAGGGAGGACGAAGGGAGGGGGGTAGGGGAGGAAACAGGCAACAAAAATGTGGGCAAAAGGCGACAGACCGAACGAAATTAGCTAGCATGCACGTGATGCACATGGTTAACATAATCCCTACCGTGCTGATCCGATGGGCGTTTAACTAACAATTCCTGAGGGCCTGGGAATACACGTACGTATAGGTGAAATGATAAGTGAAAATAAATTAATTGACCGCGAGTTCACATGTTTCAGCAACGTGTCTCGGAAAATTTTAGTCAATGAAAAAGAAAACAAATTTCATGAATGCCCGTGCCGGGAATCGATGAGAAGGTGGGAGAATTCGAAATATCGGAGATAATTTGACACTTTGATAATACATATTAAAGAAGGTTGTAAAATTCGGAAAACGTGACGCAAGGATGGACGAAAGATATGACCTAAAGTCTTTTTTTTACTATGGAACAATTTGATAGCTGAAAAAAGCTACTTAATATGAACTTGGCTGTTCAAAAATGTGAACAACCAACAGAGATACATGAATCAGAGGATGAATCATTCCGATTGGTGATCTACACGGGATAATCTTCAAAGTAGACGCATGGATTAAGCTATCAAAGGGGAAATTCTTGTAATTCTCTCGGAAGGCGTTGAACAGAACCGTAATTACCCCAGAAAAAAGTCACTCGTCCATCCCTTCTGTTGAATTGGGATTAAGAAGTATTAACGGAGTTGATCGACATGGCAATAGAATTGTCCAACGAAACGTTGGAATTCCCAACAACTTGTTTCGAGAGAAACCGAGTCTCAAAGTGGTCACTTTGACTCCGAGCAAAATGGACGGAACTGTCAGAAACTGGCGAACTAGGAGATCACAAAGCTTCGAGAAATTGTCAAATAAATTACGATAGACTCCACAGAAGCGAAATCGAAAATCTAACCAAGTAGTATTTGGTACTGTATATGGACTGAAATTTATTAGGACCCGGATTCGTGTGATGTGACCCTACGGTTGTGTACAACACATCCGAGTGAATCAACATTTTCACCGATTAGCATGATTAATGACAGCTGAAAAAGAAAGTCACTAGTTCGGAAACAATCATTTTGTCTAAAGTATCTGCACAGTCGCAGTGAGTCTCAACCGATGAGAAATGGGTGTGGACCAAACATTCGTGAGGGTAAAGAGCACAAGGTCAAGAGTGGGAGCAACAAACGAGCCCTACGGAAAATTGTGCCACACGAAGTAAAAAATACCTTAACAAACTAGTTTTTTCAAAATGACGATTTGCAAGTCGGTAATCAAAGCTGCTTCCAAACGCCTCGTTATACACAGACATTCGAGTTCGCTCCTCAATCTGAGAGATTCGCAACATGATTCCAAATGGTCGTGCATCTCAAATAGCCTCCGTTGAGGAAGTCCTTTACCCACTGTATTCGGGTGGCAAAGGCGTTCTCACTAAAGTGCGAGTATGAAAGCTAGTGTCCAGTACCCTCCGCCGAGTTGACTGGTATTCGGGAATCGATCTAAGGGAAACGGCTAAACCGTGATTCCAAAAAACCGACCAGGAGCAGCGTGTCAAGCATACGATTGTATGCCACGGGCATCTGTAGCGAAAGCATATATTCGGGGATAGGATCAGCAATCAGTCATCGGCTCCCGATGGGTTGTGAAATGTAACTTACATTGTGGTCAAAGAATTGGATTAAGGTCTTCTAAGTCAACCATCCATTTCGGTTTGGGCAATCGGATAGCATGAAGCCCATTGATGAATCATGCATCTTGGCAGGTAAGTGAGGACGTTGATGTGAAAGAATGAAAAAACTGGCACAATTGCGATAAACTTCAAATACTGTTTATTTTTCGTCCATCTTTCTCTCCCATTGATTTTCGTCTTAGCCGTAGTTTCGACGTAACTGGAACTGACAGGGCAAATACGAGCATAATCGGCGGATTGCAGTAGGGAATTTGCCGTCACTCAGATCCAGCATGGATTTATCAGAAATAGGGGGGGGAGGGAAGCGTGATACCCTGTGACAAAATGTTTATGCTTATCGGAAAGCAAACCGTGAGCAGATAAACCCAAATCAACTCGGATATCATGATTGGTAATCCAATAACGGATCGTAAAAATGTAATCAGATATTGGTGACCAGTACGGGACAGCAAAGAATTGACAATTAGGTTCTTTAGCAAAAAGGAAATATCCAGAGTGGTGTGTCACCACTCGCATCCAGGAGTTTGCATCCCAAAGACAGTGCTAAAGCCATTTGCTACCAGTGCACAACCCATTAAACAAGTGATAGAAATTTTGAATTGAGTGGAAGCAGAAGCGAATGGTTACTTTGCACTTACTCATTCACGCTTGTCTCAAAAGGCGTTAAATGATAATGTTCCACTGGGTAAATTGTTGATAATCCATCATGTCAAGTAATCGGATATTAGATCTGATGATCAATTTGATGTTAGGTGGTAATAAGCTGTCGTTCACCATGTTGTTACTACATCTTTTGTAATTCTATTCCATTCCGAATTTCACGGGCCCAGTTGCTTGTCATCTAGAGCTTGGTGACTACAGAGTGCACACTTCTGTCATAGTGTTTAGACTCGGAACGAGGATTACTACTAATGATAGAAATAATCAATAAGATCGAACACTAGCCCATATTTTCATTCCCCGAGTTCATCTCCAAATTTCCGAGAAAGACGATCAACAAAATGGATTGATAACCATGAAGATCGCCAAAAAAGTGGTTCACCATCATACAGAGAGGGGGACATTCAAATATATACAACATTGGTTACACAAGCAATAATGCTAACAGCAATGCTCTCAAATGACTGAGACGGCCGGACAGGGACAACAGTCTGGCCAACATTAAACCGCAATTACAGTCCAGCATCAGACACACCGTCAACAAAAAAAGGATCCCGCGGCATTTATAACCAACTCAAATATCATCTGCATGTTGACCTGCATATCGACGAACCCAGATACATATAGAAGGGACAAAAGTGATTCGGCACGATCGTCGCACGAATAAACGCCTAATCTGTGATAAAATCAAACGAAGATTTCGGTCAATTTGCGATGGTCACACAACTGGGCGAGGGGAGTCATCAGGCCAACAACCCATTTGAAACATTCACAACAACATTCATCGCAAGTAATCGGACGAAAAAGCACACGTCACCGAGGTTGCGACAATAATGATTTTTGGGATCCTGCACATGCAGACACGAACACACACGGTAGTCAAAAAAGGGATGAAAATTGGCGGCCTCAGTTTGAAATTTCCCGAATCCTTCCAACATCTAACTTTTGTTGCTTATTTACTTATTGACTATTTTCGCCACATTTATTCCAAACAGTCCCACAAAGCACACGAGGAAGCAAAGTGAAGAGCACGTTTTCCGTTACTCTGTCTCATGCTAAATAAGAGAAGGAATGCTTTGTTACAGCTCTAAAAAGCACAATCTGTCGTGTTATTTGTATGTGTTTGTGTGTGCGGATGCGTATGCATGAAACGGATAACGGGGTTCACATCCGTGATCGAGACCCGTAACGGATTCAAGAGATTTTCGTGGGTGATGAGTACGTCAGGAAAGCTTCAGTGTTTGTAGAGATTGCTTTTGGACATACAACGGGAAATCGTCATCCCCGAAAATCTCTCGATTCATTTAAGGATCTGAATCACGGGAGTGAACAGTGTCCCGCCATTTGATAATTTCGGTCGCGACCAGGTTCATGCACATGCATACTGGCAAACACAAGGCGCAAGACAAATTTCGACTATTAGAACTGTAACCTACCATTCATTCTCTTATTTGTTGCAAGTTATATTAATGGTATTTATTGGCACGCAGACGAATAACTGAAAGTAAGTCTGTTCATCACATCGTGTTGCTTCACAATAGATATTCGTTTCGTTACCTTCACTGTTCCGAGTCTACGTGCACGCGAGCCTGGCATTACCAGCACTCACTGTTATATACATTAAAAAAAAATTACTTTTGGATGACAGGCACAACGTGCCAATGAACTGCATTCTAAAATTAAAGATTAAAACACTACACAAAGCGAATGTGAGAAACCGTAAACTTGGTTCGAAAACAAACGACTGCGATAAATATTGCACAACCTAGGTGCATCTTAATGGCCAATGAAGTATATCATCCATTAGGTCATGGTTGGCTATCTGTCTTTGGGCTCATCGGTTTTCGCACAGCTTAGTCGTCTCGCACACATGACCGAACTATACAGCATTGCACTACATTAACGTCCGTCTAATAGCGCACATAATGCAAAACTGAGGTCTATCTTAGTTCTTTTCAAAAGGAATGTGAGAAAACTGGTTACCAATTATGAGCTAGAGATTGATGGCCATTGAGGTGCATCGGGGCTTGAGTGAGGTTTACCACAGCCGTTTGCTCTCAGATCAAACTAACAGTTTCTCATTTTAAGGTCATTTTCTGTCTGAAATCAATCTTCAACTGATATAAAGATGTCCTCGAAGCACATTCTGTAGTTTTGTGCACCACTGGATATTCGCTTGAGTACTTCCCGTTCGATCATCGGGAATGTGGCAATTCCGGGAACACAAAAAAATCAACTGAAAAAAAACAAGAATATCAATCCCACACAGCACTCCCAAGAAATGGCGAGCTGAATATATACATATATATATATATATATATATTTGTGATGTCAGGAGTGTGCATGGAAGCTCTTCGTGGAAGAGTCCACAGAAGAACCAAAACTGTGATTTGTTGATAATTGTTTATATATATATATATAACGATAAACGTATTAACTCAGTGTACGCCTTCTCAACTCTAAATATATATATATATATATATGTACAACAAGGAAAGTAGTGAAACGATGAAACGAGTGTGCGGAGTAAATCATCACTTACTTAGAGTAGATCTCATATACTCCAACTGACCCCAAATATCGTCATTCTCATCGACTGACAGGTATGTCGTATCAACACCCATACTAAAGGTACCAGTTCGACCTGGATCGAGACGGAGAGAGTGAACGGAGTGGAGTGGGAAGTAGAACGGGATGAGGATAACCAAATAATGAAAATGTAGATCTGAAAGAACTGCAGGATTGCAATGCAACTGGAGGACAACGATACAACGAAAATCCGATTACATAAGGCGGATTAAAGTTGAAGTTTCACACACACACAAACAAACACACACACACAAATGTGGTCATATCGAAACGGCTTTTGAACACTATTTCAGGTAATAATTCACCGCAATTTGTCCCAATGCGTACTGATGACTAGATGACACTCAATCGTTGCACATGTGGTACCGAACTGAAAACCGTCAAACCTTTGATTGTTTCAATCACTGACACTTCGGCGTACTAGAAACATACGACCCGTTCTGCTTAGACACACGTGAATTATTAGCATTGCGTACGGAGTGGATATGGCGATATAAATGATGGCGATCGAACCTCCTTGGTTGGTTGATTTGTAGCATGGAGAAGGTGGTTGACTGAATGGTTTGGTCTACGCTACAGTACAAGTTCCAAATCCTGGGGGGTAACGGGTCCAATTGTGACGTTACATGGCCTTGGATCCCGTAAAAATGATGTTAGTTGTGATGTTTGGGCCAAAAAGAGTAGACAACATTCTGAATCGTCAGCAATACACCCTCGTCTATTTGATTGATAAGCACTTGATTGTCGTCTATGAAATCATACTAACATTCATACTGTAGGAATAAAACAAAAATTGACGGTCAAATTACTTTTCTGATCGCCGAGCGAGCCACCGGAAAGCACTGCGTCTTCGGCTTTTGTCTGTACACGATGAATTTTCTTCGGAGATGATGGAGATGGCACTGAAACAAGAAAAGAGTGAACACACAGAAATGGGAGAGGTAGGAATTGATCTATGGCTGTCTGAACAGTCCTCTTCTATCCTACTTGCCAATTTGTCGGCTAAATAAGTGAGTTTCGAGAATTGTGATTGAAGCAAGAAAAACACGACCTAATTACGATTACGATACGGCGAAAAAGAGCGACCAAGATTCCTCCAGGGATGGGAGTGTGCACTTAAGTTGGGTCCGAAGAAAGATGTTTATGAGATTGATATTGACTAAATGAGTTAATAAAGCATCTACCAGCCCCATCGGATGCTTTGGTGATACGCGGAAAATTCCTGTAGCCTGGATGGGTGGGAACCAAAAAACGGCATGTTCAAATATCATTCAGAATGTAAGAGTCGTGGTCGCCAGTACCCTCATCACCGTGCAGTGGGCCCTCCGAAGACATTGATTAATGAAGCATATCATGGAGAAATCACATCGTCAGACCAAAAAAGCCATGTGAGTGACCAAATGAACAGAGTTATATAAATAAGTAAATAAATAGGTGTGCTTAAATTTCGAGCGTTTGAACAGCAAAAGTAGAATTTGATGGGAGAATTGTATCGGTAACTTGGAGGACAGCCGGTTAGGGGACCCTAGAGTATGGAATAAAAACAGAGTAAAGCCTATGAACATGTTTTGGGCGTGTCCAGATGACGACCATGTCGTTGTACGCTATTGCCCGAAGCAAGCAAGTGTGACTAAGATTAATCGAGGTGGCGAGTGAATGACACGGCAAGGGTATGAAAACGTTAACCACTGGACTGCCTTGGGTACACCTAATCGGGCTACTGATTTGGGATAATCGAGACGCCCATCTCCCCGTGCAAAGGAAGCAAAGTGATATGGCTAGATGTTGTGGCAGTGACGTTCTTGCTTTCGAGATATTTCCTCTTCGATATAGTTCATCCAATTATTTCCTCGTAGTTAATCTTTCGCTATATCCAATTTGTTTACGTTTTGAACAGACGACCGTGTGAAGTAGTAACCGAAACCAGAAAACTTTGGTGCAGAGCTAATGGTGGTAAAAACTCAAGTGGACTGAATAATTTAGCACGATCAAATGTGAAACAATGGGTCCAGTGGGGATTGGGCATTGGTGCATTGTTTATGGCATCTGTGTCTGTGTGTGTAAACTGAGCAGACGTAAAATGTGCTACAGGAAAAAAACTGAGTGATCCAACAGACCGACACATAAACAGATAAGGACGAATCAACCGAATGAGCAGTGACTGTACCTCAGAGATAAACCATGACCTATTTATGAGTGTTTTTACATTTATCTCGAAGGTGGATTGCATCAAGTCAAGAAAAGATGAAAACTCGGCTAGCTTATTATAATAGAACAACAAACCGGGCAACCGATTCCCAACTTTATATCTATATATATATATATATATATATATATATCGTTTCGTCACAGATAGGATCTAAAGTGAATATCGTACGCAGCGTTCTTTAGACGAATATGCAGCGGTCTGTTGGTTGGTATTAGCTAGCTGAAAATAGTTGCTTCCTGGTTTATTTACAAATCAAAAACGGAGGATGAGAGGGAACTCATTATTACGTGCGAAAGCGTGTGGGGGGTGGGGGGAGATGAATTCCGCTTCTTGGGCAAAAATAAAAACTGTCCTCACAGTCGGACAGTTAGCGGAAGATAAGATTCGCAAACCAGAAAGAACATTGATTACAGACTGCAGTATTAATGACCAGATCAGTGTACAATGGGAACAGTTGGCAAAACAGAGAGAAATGACTTAGTGGACAAACGTGCATGCATAACGGTTAAGTTGGGACCAAAAACAACAACAAAAATGGTACTCCATCGAGAAACGCAAACGATCATAAGAATTCGGGGACAAAGGATCGCAGTTTTAAGATAGCTAATTTCTTT
>LUCM01006193.1:260611-308251 GCA_008360955.1 Fasciolopsis buskii
ATGAAACTGAGTAGACTACGCTGGTTGAGGTTGGGTCACGTGTTGCGCATGGCGAACACTCATCTACCACAACGCCCTATTTTGTGTTCCTCCTAAGGAATGGAAGAAGTCATGTGGAGGTCAGCAGATGGCGTGGTAACGTAGAATGAGAAAATGAACCGCGAACATAGGTTGGAGTCCGAAAGACCCGTCAACTAGCTGGCTGGAGACACTGGAGGATATGGCAGTGAACCATGAACAGTGGCGATCGTGTTGCCATTTACTATCGCATCAGAATGACTGAAAGAGTGCGTTTGCACAATTAGACTTTATTCCATATGTTGGTTTTTTTCCCCGCCCGTGTGGGTTCACTCCCTGTTCCCCTTGGATATTCACTCTTCCCTCAGAAACATGTACCTCTGGGGAAAAGGCAGTAGTCAATGAGGCCTGTCTTGCTGTTTAACACTAAACAATGATGACGATGATGATGACAAGCAATCACCTCGTCTGGGACGGACAGGTTCTCTGCGGGAAGCAAAGTTGCGATACAACTTATAAGTTGGATGAAGCAGCCCCCAATGCTCCTATGATTTTAAATAAATATGAATTATTTCACAATCGAAGGAAATCAACTGCATCACTATTCGAACTGAACAATGGACTGCTTCGCAAAGACCACGGATGACAAACTAGCTTTGATTTCTAATAGAACTGCTAACTAGTGAATAAAACTAACTGGTGGTCAAATCCCAATTGACTACAGCCTGCTTCCACGCTGTGAACAACGCTTCACAATAGACGAACTCACAGTAACTTTCGTTACAGAAACATCGGTCCAATGTAGCCCTGCCGTAGTTAACTACCGTATTGTTCAGTTGGCATAACAACCACTGCGAACCGTTGATAAACCTCGTATGTACTAACCACGCACACACCAGGACTGAGTAAGTAAACATGTGAGGTAGAGGACCAGAGTGCAGATACCCTAGAGCATCGATTAGGCCAGGAACATTCGATCAAGATCAACATTCAATCTTAGCTGCTTGGATCTAATTAAATGTGCAATTTCGTGATATCTACCGACTACATGGAATTAGGAGCAATAGAAAAAGGCATACATACATAAAACAAACAAATAACCGTGCACAATGGAACAAACTATGAAGATCCAATGAGAGTGACAAAATCACAAATGCCGGTCCCATTCGTGGAGGAGCGGTCAACAGTTGAACCTTAGGCAATTTAACTTAGCCTCACATATGTCGTGTAGTTTTACTTGCCAAATGGTCTACCAGAGAACGAAGAAAAGAATAGGACTGATATCATACGCGAAACATTGCCCAGACAGAAATATGCCTTTAAAACCACACGGTAGTATTTGTCACCGGACAGAAATGCGAATTCATTCTACAGTCGCTAACCGATCCGTGTTCACTTGTTCGTAGGTGACGTAATCGCTACGAGCCGGAGAAATGTCGTACAGAAAGGCCATGAGAAACTATACTAACGATCTACCAGGAATGAAACTCGGTGATGATTAGCATTAATTTGCATGATCCGCGATTGCCTGTATTGTCTGCAGAGCAAAACATTTCTCCCAGTGTTCGGGTGGAAGTGAGAGGGTAACAAAATATCGGAAAATTTCCCAATACATAAAGAATCAATGAAAATTTTACACTCCCTACTGCACACGACATCTGAGTGCTAAAACCCGTGGGTCATTAGACAACAGATAATGACCAGGAGTAAGCTGCAGAGTTAAAAACTCAGGCTTGGAGTGACTTGGCCTGGAATTCGTTAAAAGATGCCATGCGAAATGACAATTTTCTCAGAAGTATAACAAAGTGCATGTTTACAGATTAATGTTAACACAGGATGATGTGCCGGTTGTCACTCGGGACAATGAATCCCAGATCCCCAGTTCGAATATCATTAGAGCCTACTGACCGGCTGTGGCTAAGCGGATGGGTCGTGGACGTAAAAGTTACGGATTCGAATCCTCCCGTTCTCGGTCAACTTCCCCCCTTGACATCTCCCTGTTGCTCGCGGACTCACTAGTACAGACGATGTACACCATAGTTTCATTGATAAAAAAAAGAAAAAGATGACAGATGATTGCCAAAAAGACATTGTAACGCATGACAGGCCGACAGAGATAAGTCCATTCGGATGACAACAATTCGTTGTCCGATTACAAACAATACTGGGTTATGGGGAGGCTAGGGAATTTATTAGAAACCATGGCTATAGACAACTGCTAGGTTTTTCCGGTTTATAATCGTATCTGTTCATAGTAAAATACAATAAAGAGGATGAATTAAAACCGCTGATGGATAATAACAAGAACAGCTGTCCACATTTGCAAACTGACCTGAATCCGAATGGAGAGATGATAGAGTCAATACAGGTGAAAAAATTTTTATGCCATGCATGACACATGAGTGTGGTGGAATGAATAGGCTCTACAGCTACTAAGGCCCAGTAAACGGGAGAGGGAAGAGAAACCGGTAATCAGGACTCAGAACCTTAGAGTGAAACGGGTGTGATAACGAGTCAGGCTACAGTGAATCGCCACTTACCACCCGGGTCGCGGATGTAGGATTAGAACCATTGACTTGTTTGGGTCGATAGACCCTTAATTCGCCAATGCAAGTCACGGCAAACTTCCGAATGAACGGTACCGAAATAAGTATGGAACTAACAGTGGTGATTGTAGAACGGAAAATAACCATAACTTACCACCTTCTTCATCTGAATCTGCTACCGGATGTTCTCGCATATCATCTGGATGGTCGAGTATCAATGTTTCGTCCAATTCTTCGCGTTCCTCCTCCCAACTGTCTACAGTAGTCGTGACGGTTTTCAAAATATCGAATATGGCCACATAGTGCTGTTTGCGTGCAATGTGTGCTGGAGTCAAACCTTGCTGTAATTTGACGGGACAACACAAATGGAAGATCAAATAAGGCGTTGTGCTCATCATTCCCAGCGAAGTTTGGTTGGTCAGATTGGACAAATAAAGAATCGATTCAACTGTGAAAAGCCATCATCCTCAGCAGGATTCGAATTCACGCATAGACCCAACTTAAACATTTGTACCGCATGTGTTTTACCAGATGACCTACAAGGTCAAACCGAATGGTGTCCGGACATTTCACTTAAGAATCGATAATTGCCGGGCCCGGACGAAGTAAGCATATCGCATTCATCACAATGGAGTTTTTGCAAGTTGAATCGGAGAACAGGATTAAACAATGAATTGGAGAAATATGACGCTGAGTAATAAGTATACCAGCAGGGTAATAGGTGGTCCCATTACAACTATATATATGTAGAAAAAAAGAGATCCTGCAAGTCGGAAAAGTGTCCATGTTATCCTGTCAACAATACGTCACTGTATACAGACAACTTATATCGGCAACATGCGACTATCATATCAAACGCTCACTGCCCAATTCACAGCTTTGAGTTGAATCAAATCGGCAATGTTTGGCATTCCGTGGCGGGGTCAGTAGGCATAGACTGAAGGTGCTACATTGATCACGACCAAATGATGTAAGGAGTGTATCGAGAAATCGATGTGCCATATATTGGTTTTAATTGTGAACGATATAATGTAGATGTAATGCGCCAACGTTTCGACTACCGTGCGTGGTCTTTCTCAGGGCAAGTTTTACAGTCAAATTTGATACCAAATCACACGCTCAAAATTGGGATGGCTGGAAATTCCAAATGATGTTCTCTATTTCTCGCCGACGACGGCCACGAGTGTTTGGTCATTCGAACTGGAGGTGTTTTGAAACGCAGTCAGCACTGTGCAACCACTTTATTCAAGATAAAACTCAATTCGTTGATGAAATTAACCACAAACGAACTAAAAATTCACGGTTCCATGTTTCCGTGTTTGTGGAGAATGGCAAGAAAAATTGAGGTGATCTAAAATCGGTCCGGGTACGACAATATTCCCCATGATTAGTTAGCCATAACCCATTGGTATTTGGTCGTCGCGCATGAGTTCTAACTTTTGTCGTTGTTTGTAGATGCATTACTAATCTGCTTCCTAAATGACATAGCAGAAGAAGGTTTAAAATTATTTTTTGTAAAGTTGAAAGATTTGTTTTCAAACAAATTTCCGAGAGTCCGCTTTCGCGAGAACACTTGCAGTAGACGTTAGAGGAAGTTCTCCGAAATGTATTATGGGAAGTGGCTTCAAGCAATTAACATTGGTGCCTTTTAGTTACGATTCTTTGAGGCGCACTTAAAACATCATCTTGACATTATAGTAGCCTATTCTTGATGAAACTGAACTTACTGAAAATTACTTCCGTTGTACCGAATCGAGTGTCCTGGTTTACGGTTAGCTCCATTAGATTGGCTATAGATGGAAGCATTATTCAAAATGAAGATAGTTGGGCTAAAAAATCCTCGGGATTGTCATCAACGATGGCGCAAACGAGAGTTCCATATTGAGGAGATTGTCAAAGCATGAACAACCGCAATATCCCTCCTCAAGGATAAGGCCGATTAACCAAGCATTTTATAGTAGTATATGGTCTAGATACTAAAAACCATGCGCTATACCCAGGTAACCATAGAAAACACCGTAGATTTATGTGAAAACAAAACAGGCTGTTTTGAAACTTCCCAGGCAAACGCTGAGATTGGCCTAGATGAACGTGGTGATGGTTTAATTTATTGCTAGTCCGGAGGATGACAATGACGGTTCTATGTTGACCATGAGGTCGACAGAAACGAGTAATAATAATCCTATCGGCAGCTCGTACAGTACACGCTATACCGTTGTTTACATAGTTGTAAAATTGAGACAGACATCATCCACGTGTCCAGTCAACCAAAAAAGAAATGAGAACATTCGTGCTAAGCGCAACCGAACAATCCATAACATTTCATTCTCCAACAAAACTGACATCATCAAATTCAGTTGAACATTTCTCAGCAGTTCATGTCCGTATTCGAAATAAATCATACAAACCAGTAAGGAACAAATGGGACCATGCGAACAGGCGGTAGATTTCAACATGCACCGGGATCCGTTATCTACACTCGTCGGAACAAGAGATTGGTTTCTTGTTGTTTATTTACTACACGCCCAGGGCAGGAGCGCAGCGGAAGAGACTAACCGCATTGTCTCAAATACCCGTTGGACTAGGGGGGGGGATCAGGACCCATGATCCGGAAAAGTGAAATGGCATAAAACTATATTAAATCTCAACAGGTCACTGGTGGATATGGAATAGGGCGAATGAGAATTGCTATCTACAGCCACGTGACCCCGTTATGGTATATACAGCATCGATTGCACAATTTCCGGCAAATGTGAACGAAAATTGGGAAAAGAAGCTTCGGAAGAGGTGGGGGGGAGGAGTGGAAGTCTGCCCATGTACATAAACCACGTGAGCGGGAAGGGGAAAAAGAATGAAACATTCATACCCATTGACAAATTTAACACTTTACAAAGATAATGACATTTTGGTATCGCGTTAGACCTGTTCATCACATAGCCAAACGAAGATGAAATCAAGAAAAACAGAAACGGATAAGTAAAATAAGAAACTATAAAAAGAGCGGGTGTATTTTCAAAAGTGATTTTTTATGCAATATTTTGCGAACAATGAGCCATCATTACTATTTACCTGGTTTCTTAAATTAGAGTCTGCGCCCATCTCGAGTAAAAGTTGAACCACCTGAGAATGACCTTGTTGTGTTGCCAGATGTAGCGGAGTGAAACCCATTTGGGTACGTTGGTTAATATCCGGTGCATTGGGCAGTTCCAACAAGAAACGCACCATGTCAAGCTGACCAAAATGACAAGCCGTGTGTAGTGGTGTGTAACCAGCCCGGGTGACTGGGGACACGTAAGCGCCGGCATTGAGTAGGACTTGTGCGACGGGTACGTGATTTTCTTGTGCCGCAAGGTGTAGCGGGGCCAAACCATTCTGTGATTGTGACAATAAAAAGAAATTCGAATGCACGTGAAAAAGTTAAGAAATGCAAAAATTACCGGTCAGAAATGCGGGATGGATACGTCTAGCGAATCATACTTCTAGTGAGTCAGCGAAAGCCAAATTCCACGCATCTAGGTCACTAATTCTCTTGGTTTATGGATAATTATTTTGAAGGTGTACAAATACCACAGAAAAGAAAAAAAAACGGATGTGCCGGATAAGTTTCCAAGGATGTTCGTCAAGTATACCGATTAAGTAGATGGTTTTATAGCTGAATAAATTGATGTGGTCAAATCAAAGTAAGTGAATACGGGGGTCCGAATTGAACATGACTGTTTAACAATCTCGGGAAAGGTATGAAATTTATGGGGGGGGGCGGGTGGCCAATCTAGAATTGCTTTCTATTTGGAATTTCGTAGTTTCCGCATTACGAAAACGTTGAATATCACAATCAGATTTTTATCAGCGATTCATTTTTGTTAGCAAAAGCAGACTGCCGAACAATGATCACTGGGCTTCTCGTTTGGCAACGCTGACAAAAAGAACGCCTGAGTAGAGAGTACATAATTGACTGATGAGTCGAGAGGGTTGATGATAAATAGCACCACAGGGACCTGGCCCCCCGTGGAGTCAAGCATCACAGAGAGACTCCAAGCAAAGTATCAACAACATTTATGTCCCGTAATGGTTCACAAAGCGATAAATTATTGATACCTCTTAACCGTGAGCATAGAATCAAACATGATTTAGCGGTACCATTGGTGTTCAATGCGACAAATGCTAACACTAGTTTACCATCATTCAGTTTGTTCGCTGCTTATCTAATCCATTTCATTGCTAACGAAGACCTCCGAAATTTGTGTTGGTCGTAGTTCATGTTGTTGGTTTTCGTGAGATTCTGACCGAAGAATTTCGTATTTAGATGGCACACTTTTCATCAACAATTGATTTCATCTTGATTGGTGATGAAATCTATGTGATCTATACGCCAAGTTCAGTGATAAGAACCTCATCGAAAACAGTCATTCACCTATGGGCCCCAGAGATGTTTATCGTGAATTTTTACCAATATGAAAAAATGGCACGACCTATTTAGCCGTTACACCCCAATAAGTTTGTTCAAATCAAGTCTACCGATCACTGCAAATTCCAGTACCTTGGACTGATGATTTGGATTAGCCTGATGCTGAAGGAGTAACGAGACCATATCGGTGTGCCCTTGTTGAGCGGCCAAATGTAGCGGTGTGAAACCACTGCGTGACTCAGCATTCCCACTTTGCACATTGTCAGGTTCGTGAGCTAACAACAAGGTTGCAATGTCGAAATGATTTTGCTTGGCTGCGATATGCAAAGGAGTGTAACCATTTCCAGCCTGGAAAAAAAAGAAAAAAAATGTCAGTGAGAGAATCGATCAGTATGAGTACGACTCCACCAACAATACTTAGCATGCGGCCTACTTCCAAATACCTCGAAATGCGCCTGGATTTAAAATGTATAAAATTGGAATCAATGGTACTTTGCAAAACTAAGCAAAAAGCTACGATGGTCATTAACACAAATAAGCGTCCGGCAGTGTTGATGCCCTAGGGTCAATGAACTCAACGAATAGTTAGCGAGTGGAAAAAGTCAGCATATTAATCTATTGGATTTCCGTGTTGTTTGGATTGAAAACCTCTCACCGTTGGTTAACTTCTCCATTTGGCATCCCGTCCGGTGACCATGACCGTGTTCCTGAACAATGATGTACAATTGTTATTCCACCAATGAAAAAGTGAAAGATAAAAGAACCACAATAAAAACCTCCTAGTTATGGTCCACTTTTACCCCGTTGACGAATTTATCGATCTGGTGAAGCAGGACAGTATAAAAAGTAACAAGAGTTGCACACTCAAGACAACTGGCTGGGCACGATATCGGTGTGTGTGTGTGTGTGTGTTTCTGTGTGAGGGGGGAAAACGAAATCTGCCAGCTGAGGATTATGACAGAGAACGACCTAGCCAGGTAAATTAACAGTTGACGTAAATATACTTGTTTGATCAAGCCCAGTGGACATGAGCGGACATCCTCCTTTCGGAGTACAATGAGCATCAAAGCGTAAAACGAGGGGCAAAAATGGAGCTGTCGAGGATGCAAGCAATGAGATGTCAATGGTTAGTTTGCTTCACAAAACAGCAGACTATTCAACTCGATAATTGGGTTGCCATCTACAGGAAAAGCAGATGCAAACTTTGGGTTTTACAGCAAAATACGATAACTCGAGAAGAGGAAACTACTTTCGATACAATAAGTAGGACCAATCGGGGCAAATAACAAGATGGCAAACATCCCGCTTAGGAAAGTACGGACAACAATAAACCGCCAAGTGGATCCACGAATCACTCAATGCAACGGTTAACTGAATCGGATGTGTTCTGTCGCACGGGTTACAGGCTCGAATCCCAGCTCTAGTATACGACAATTCGCAATTTCCCGGCTGGTTATCAAGTCTGACCCACTGAAAACTAATGTGGCTGTTCCATAACATTCCCTTTTTAAGGGTCACGTTTACCGACTCTCTCGGAGTTATTGGACAAACACGTTGAACAGGACCAACGATGTAAGAAGAAATTCACTCGTGTGATGACAGCACTTGTTGAACACGAATAGATTGTCGTTACTCAGCCGTCAGTTTCTTCGTGAGAAAATTTAATGACATCGAAACTTGGGCTGTTGTCGAAAACAGACAAGGGCGTATATTTGCCGAGTGAACAAAACAACCGGAACAGGTAGTTCAAACAAAACACAAATTTCATGAAAACATGAGGGGGGGGGAGCGAATAAAAGACCCCACTTGTGCATTATTTCCCAACTTATTCTGACAATTGATAGGACCCGACTGGAAAAGTTGATCCTGTTCTAGAGCATTTTTCGTATTTTACTGACTAACTAGTCATATTAGAGGCATACACCATAGTTCGACAGTCAAATCCTACAGTGGGCGAACGACGCTAAGCCCATAAATTGAGACGTCTAGCACTTGATTCATGGAAAAAATTCTAGTATCCATATATGGTCCGCATTAGCTGATTTGTTTCTGCGGTGTGCTACAATGCGTAGATCCTCGCTTTGATGTCCTGCCGGCTTTCGATGAACTGGTCTAATATACTGTGAATCTCCAAACGCCTTATTTTGTTCGGGGATGGGTGTTTTCAGTCTCCGAGGCGGCCGCTTATCCGGAAAGTTTTCCGAAATGATTCTGAATGACTATCCATCCCAAACAGCTTCAGTTGAACAAGCCCTCCTCAGCTTTCTCGTCATGTTTCAATAAGGTGCACGGACCAGAATGAATGCCTGGTATAATCTACTGGATCGATTGGTAATGAGTTTGGAATAAGTGACTAAGTCCTCATCTCATACCAAACACGGGGGATGTAAGAACCATACCACATGGTGCTCATCGACATATATGGCGTAGAGGTGTACTGAGCACCCGGGATGTCTGACCTCATCCGAGAAGCACAGGAATAGAGTAGTCGATCATCGGCCCTTAATGTGTTACGAAACCCTCAGTCCATCCTAATATCATACAGACTGCATTCTTTCGTCAAATACTCAGTGTTTCGGTTTAAGAAACTGGGTAATATCAAGCCCACAGAATAAACAGGTTCTCACGGATAATCTATGCTCTGGAGGCCGGGACTGCAAATACCGGCAGATGCATGCTCGACACTGCATGGTATTTCTTCTTCTTCTTTGACTTTCGCCCTCTTTCTCGTAGTATTCCTCCCCAGCCGTCGTTCTGATGCCGATAGGTGCGTAATGTGTCCATGTAGTAACAGTAAAATTTCGAATACAATTGTGACAATTTGGATCGAAAAAAAAAATCACACGGGAGGCTACGATGAATAGAATCAAAAAATTTCGCGTAGCTGTTAAATCAAAGCGCAGCAAAACCAATGACTTACCGCACAATTTGTATCGGCATCGTGATCGAGCAGCAGCTCGACCAGACGCAAATGGTTGTAGTGTGTGGCCACATGCAATGGAGTAAGATTATTCTGTCCGCATGCGTTCACATTTTTCGGTTGGGCTTGAACGAGCAAACGTGCCGCATTCAAACGGCCCCGTTTAGCGGCCAAATGAAGCGGTGTAAATCCTTTCTGCTCGTAGGGGATTGAAAGAAGAGGGAAAAAACGTAAATCAAATGCATCCGATCCAAATTGAGTTTGTAGTGTGTCGAGGAATCGAGACAAACAAGCACAATATTGGAAAATCCGACTCCTTTTTAATCTAAAATCAACTACTGGTTGTGAGACCTATTTCAAAGAAAATCTACCCAAGGTAATCGAAACGTCGACAAAAGTTGTACACTCAATCGACAATACCGTGTTTTTATATTGCAAGCTTTCACACAGATACGCGATGGTTTTCGAATCTGCAGACGGCACGAAAAAAATTGTACGCTTTTAGAGAAAAATGTGAACTAAAATGTACCGAACAAGCAAAACAAAAGTTTATCACTCGAATGAGAATCATCTTATTTTCGCACGTCACGGTTAATTGAAATAAACTACGGTAACAGAAAGTTGTTGGTGTAGTGTAGAAGAATAGTTGCACAAATTCGGATGATAAAACAGACGACCGATTCTTATTTCGTGAATCTAGGATCGTAAACCACAATCACAAAGTTGTTGGTATTCGATAAAAAAGGATGGTTGGTAAAGTAACTGTTAATTTTTTTCAGATTGGAACAAAAAGTTCGGAGAATCGTGTTCTGTAACACAAGCAATTGAAATCGATTAGGATGAACAGATTTTGGGTGGACGTAGGGGAACAAACAAAAATGCATTTATACGAACACAAATGGGCAAGAATTAACCGCATCAATAGGCATGAATGTACGCAAAGTTCGTTCGTGGATGATGTCCATGATGTGGCGGTCTCCACACTTCGGACAGTGTGGGACAGCAGTTTTAGGGAAAACAAACTGAGTATTGAAAAAAACGATGAATTAAATATACATGTTTTGCACACCTCATCGTGGGTGCTGTTAATTTTCGGAACCCGTTAAAAATGACCAAATGAATTATCCATTCATTTTTGTTACCACAATTTCACAAGCATCGGAAGCGTTCTTCCTATGTTTATCAAGAGATCGGTGAGTCCTAATTACAACGGCATTCGCTTTGCATTGGGATGAGCTAATGTTCATGCCCTGGGGATTGGGATATTTCTCCCCGTTACGTTTCTCATCCCAACTAATCACAGGCACGTCCGATGCCTGAACCAGATAGATTTATGAATCATTAAGGTATAAACTTGGTTTTTTTGCGCACTGATCATGACCTCGATAACGCCCGGAATTTCATGCTAAACCATGGTCCATGTGTCCAGGTATAATTAGAACTACTCAATCAACCACGTATACCCCCGTTAGACCGGGGTCTGAAAATGTATCAAACTTTTAGCCGGGTGAAACAATTCACCTCAGACGGCAGAATGTATTTCATTTATGCAGCAGTCCAGTAATTTTTATCACTTTCACACAGTCACCTCTAAACGGATTCTGTTTACTAAGATGTGCTCGACGTGCACTGTGCAGAGGTGTGTGTGCGCGTGTGTGTTTGCTTTGGACTTAATCGGATAGATAATCCAACTAATCTGCGTCGGTTAGTCAGCACTCTCTAACCCCCCGGGGGCTGATATTGGTGTGCACGATGAGGTCAATCGATTGCTCACGATGAACAATCTTGTGCAGCAGACGTTTGCGTGTGTGCACCATGACAGATTGTGTTAGCAAGCGTTCCAAAAAGCTACCGGTCGTCTCATTTGCACACGCGTACACATCGAGAATCAAACCAGTCGACATAAATAGCAGCGGAAGTTCAAGCTACGTTCGATTCCGTAAGCATTTTGATGATTCTTGTTAGTAAACATTAGATAGATGATTATGATATATCTGATTTGCAACTGGAAGAACAAGGTTAGAAATAATTCCAAATAATCGTTCGTTCACACACGTCCTATTTCTTTATGAGACCGTACGGATAATGTGACATTTTTGCAATCGTCACTGAGTAATGAACAATAAATACAGATCACCGTAACAGGTCATTATACGCAACCCCTATCTCGTAAGCAGAAGGTGACGCTGTTACATTTCTTTTACGGTATACATAGGCAGCTCGAGATTCACCAATTTTACTGTGAACCACTTCAAGCGAGTAACGGATTAGTGGACAACATAAGTAGGGAAACTAAACTCGATTGGACATCCCGCCTCCGCGATCAACAGCTCACCTTTGTCCGTGTGCTGGAACTGGCTCCAGCCTCGAGAAGAAGACGAATCACTTCTTGATGACCTTCTTTTGCGGCAATGTGCATGGTCGTGTAAGCGTCTCGTGTGGGCAGATTGGGATTCGCCCCGGCAGACAAGAGCAACATGACCAGCTCGACATTTCCCGTGAGTACGGCCATGTGAAGTGGAGTCTGTTCATCCTGAGAGACAGAGACAGAGAGAGAAACCAGGAAATGCGCAGCTGGAAGTGAAATACGGACAACTAAGAAGACATTGCATTCGCACCACGGCGGGTGGAAAAGAAAAGGTATAGGCTATTGAAAAATGCACCATGTAAACAACAAAAGAGCGCGATCTCCAGATCGCTTTCGGTAGTTTTCACAACAAAAAAAACAGAGAAAAAATAATCGTCCGGTGTAAACAGATCTTATCATCAACAACTAGTGTGATCGTTTCCGAGAAAATTCACGCCAATTTGAAGACAGGCAGTCACCCGATTTGTGTTTAAGATTGCTGTAATTACCGGGTCCCATTATACTTGCAGGTAGAGAATTTCATGATTTGATCACAGACAATCCAAAACGCAGATTCCAGTTAAAGTCAGAAACTATCTAACTACCGCTAATCATTCAAACAGGATTTTTTTTGCAACCACTAACCCTATACTGAGATGCTTTGGTTTTCGTTTCTATCTCACAATACCAACTGCCCAAAGAAACAATAGAGCAAGGAATAATGAAAGATCGATGGCGAAATTTAGATTACAAGACTGCCACTGACTGTGGGATTAAGCCAGGTCATTTATGTGTCCAACCGTCGCTTGGTCTGGTGAATCCCACAGCTCGGTGGTCGAACAGCACCTGCATGAGCCAGTATTGAAAAAGGGTAACATTGTATGTACAACGAATGTGGGTCACAATAACCTAAGAGTGGTTGTAATTCGATGGGCTAAAGTATTGCAAATTCGTACACTAGGATGCACTGACGTCTTCTACACAGAACTGGAGGATTTTGTATAATATTCATCCGTATGCGAATCCTTATTGTAAGGATCAAAACACCGTAACATTGAGGTCACGAATAAGTTGCGGATCGATTGCACTGAACCTGAGCAGACTGGGTCAATCGCAGACTTGTTAGGGAAAAGTGAATATGATACACAAGAATAATTATTCGACAACAAAAATGTAGGATGGCAGTAATGACATACTTTGGCTTTAGCGTCCACGGTAGCTCCATGATGGATGAGTGCGCGAGCCACATCAATTTGACGGTTACGTGCAGCTAGATGCAATGCGGTCTCCATACGCATAGTCGCTTGGTCAACAAATGCACCGTTCTGGAGCAGTAGCAGAACAATGTCCGGACTGCCGATAAATGCGGCCACGTGCAGTGGGGATAGGCCAGACTGAAACCAAATGAACAAACGAACAATTAAGAGGAAGAAAAAGGTGGCCGAGACGTTACGAAGTCTTTGTAAATAACAAAGCGAACGAAAACTTAGGAATTTCCCTAGATTCTGATCGCTGAGATTGATCTCTAGGTTTCAAATAGATTCATCACAAGTATGAGGGTGACGGACTAACGATGATGAAATACAGAATGCCGCCTCTGACTAACGATATTATTAAGGAAAAGATACACTTTGCTCCATTCTAGTGAAATCTAAAATGACTAAGGTGAACATGACAGGGGAATTGACATTTTGCACAAACAGGGCTTTGAAACGGGGACGATAAGATTATTAGGAGTAAGCGATAAGCTCGGACTCCAAAAACACGAATATCGACTGATGTGGATCTATTTTGCCGAGTAAATTCAGGACATTTTAGTCAGCATATGACTGAAGGATGCCCATAATAGCATATAGAACATGAGCTTGACAAAACAATTGCTTTCAAGTAAGCTGTTTACAGAATACATGTGGACAATATGAAAACAGATGATGAATTTAGACATGAATAGTACTAATAATAGGTAGGGATTTATGCCAATCAAATTGTCATTGTTATATCTTAGCGCACTTAGTTGACACAGGATATTCAGGGTTGTCTATCGCATACCCGTCAACAAATGCATGGGCGTATAGTTGTGCGCACACTGTCGATTGCCAAACCCATAGGCATCCGGAACCTAACCCCCTGAATTCCGTATTCAAAAACGTCTGGTCCGGACACTTCAACTGTTGTGGCTCACAACTGATCAAGATCGAATGTCTCTATCACCTGGCCATCCGCGGTCTGAGTTCATTTATGACAATTTGATTGACATAAACCCCCTTTTTTGATTGGTACAATCCATGCCTAAATGAGTGATTGTTTTTTTTAACCATCCCGATGTAATCTGTCGACGGGATGAGAATCAGTTACAGAGAAACAGTTGTCTCGCCAGTCTGTTGTTCTTTACACAATACGTCTGAATCGTGAGAGAAGAAAATCAGCTCAAAGTGTCTAACGCTTATTGGACCAGTGATGAGAACCAATAGGTCAAAATAGATCAAATTTGGTAACAAGTGCAAAGCAACATGGACGATGAGGCAACAGATCAGTGTCAATCGTTTGGACAAGGGAAGCGAGAAGAACGATCCAGCAGAATAGCAAAATCCAACCAAATAGTGAGTATCACATGAGACTTTTTTAAGTCCAGTGCAAGTTTTATCATATTCCACGTTCGAAAATTTAGTTGTGTGACAAGTGGACTGCGGGAAACACCAACTAAAAAGGCCCAGATTTATAAAGCAGATAACGTCTAAGTTTAGGAAGCGACGAAATCATATCAAGTCACGATGAGTAAATTAAATGTACTTTGTAACCGGTTGAAGAATAACTAGGTAACATTGTCAAAATCAAGGGAAACAATGGAATCAGTGCGTAATGTAATGCCTAGTTATGATGCCCAATAGTTCGATCGATCTCGTTTGACCCAACCGAGGTTTCGATCATTCTATTTTCGAAAAATAATAGTGCTGAGGTGAAAAAAAGGATGATCAAGATATCGAACCAAGGGGATGAGATAGGGTTTCTTCAAACGAAAACGTGCACACACACACACACAGTGACAAGAGGATCGCAAAAATGATGAGAATGATTCGTGTTTTTCTTGTTTTTTTCCAGTTACCAAGTGCGTCAGAGAAACGTCATGACGACGACCTAGATTTCTCCTCCGATACGAGTACCAAAAAAGAAAACATCGATCAAACTGAAAACCTCATAAAACAATGCAGTGTAAAGTACACATCATAGATCAGAAGTACACACAAGTTACGTTGACCAACAAACAAAAATGCAACATTGGGTAGAGAAAACTTTTTTCTCGTATTCAAAGAAACTCCACCAGCAACCATAGATCAGGGCGGAATTGTACCCATCACAAACAATCACACGGTTTGGATACGGAACATGACGATTAACAATTACTTGGCAATATAAATTGCCCATTGGTTTATTGCACGTAGACAATCGCATTTTTCGTTTTACGACAGCACAACATCCAGGGTATTTAGATTCTAACACTCTATCGCATACATTTGATTAGCCAAGTACAACACCATTGGGTCGTCCCGAGGTTTGTGTCCCAGTTCGAGCGCGGTGAATGTACGCCGTGGCTGATGATTCCTACCGTGGACGAAACAAGTGTACAGTGTCTGCATGGCTTTCCAGTGGTGAGTCAGGCAGTGATATCGTATGGTCGAATAGTTTCATACAGGGACAATCACAGAATCCCCGGTATCTTTGGTAGGTCTCTTATCTGGACACAACGTTTTTATGAGGGATTACAGATTCCACGATTGGTGTAAACAGTGCAGATCCAGTAAACACATCAATCATCATCGCTCGGCGTTAAACAGCAAGGCAAACCTCACTGACCGCTGCCTTTTCCCCAAGGTTACGCGTTTCCATAAAAAGAATGAATATCCAAGGGGAACAGGGAAATGCGCGTGTTTACCTCCAATCCCGAGCTACCATCGTTCGATACACAGCTACCAAGGTAGGTGAAACGGCCCACACTCAATAGTTCCTCTCAATCCAATACCAAGTTCGGCACTATTGTCGTCCAATCCTGTAACAACACTGCACTCTGAAAATGCAAAGCACATGCCAAACCGCGCAATTGACCTCGAGAGTCTAGCTAGTGCGCCTTGTGCATGATCGGCGGATTCCAACAGGCACACAACGTCGTCTGCGTAATCTAGATCGCATAGCTTTCCTCCACTTCCCAGTTCGACTCGCACATCCCGGAGATCTCCTAAAGCGTCTTCCATCACCTCGTCCATGACGAAGTTGAACAAGAATGGAGAAATGGGACACCCTAGTCGAACGCCGCTGGTCGTTTCAAATGAACTTGACAGTTCATCGTATACCCTAACGCGACCATAGGTATGCGAATACAATGCTCGCAGCAGGTTTACGAATTTCGTTGCCACATCCTTCCGATGGAGAGCACTGAATAGTGCTGGTCGATCCAGGGAGTCAAAAGCACCTTTCAAGTCGAGGAAGACCACGATCGTAGGACGGCGATACGTGTGGCGCGTTTTGAGTACCTTTCGGAGAATGAATATCTGGTCGATGCAAGTAAACACATTTGAACTCCTTACGAAACCAGGCATAACACCAACCGAATGAATGCAAACAAGAAAAAATCAACGGAAGATCGGTTGATTCCAAATGATTGGCCGATGAATTGTGCCAAGTGAAAGTTATTTCGCTCAAGTAAAGACCAACTGTTCAAACCCAGAGTTGGATCTCGGTTGAAACTCGGTGAATTTGCACTGCACTTGGATTCTAACAAATGGGATGATTGTTTTCCCAACCATTTGTAAAATCTATTGCCTTACAAATCTCAAATAAATAACCATACAATTGGATGATTAGCAAGAGAACATTCCTCTTGCTTTACGAGACAACAGCATAAGAATGAGGAGATCAAACCTTCGAGAAGTATATTCATTATCTATTGAGGCCTTCAAATTCGATTGGACATATCGTTTAAACTAATCATTTTTCACAACACTTTTTCATTTTTAGTTTCTACGACCATTAATCATCCACCAACGTGGTCTGGTTTCGGTTGCTAACTCACAGTACCGTCTAGCCCCCCCCCCCGAAAAAAAAGAAAAAAAGAGAACGAGAAATAGTAAAAGACTAACTGCAAGCCAACAAGTCAAACAGCCATCTAGAAGATGAAAGAGTTCGAATGCAAGAATGTCTCTGATTGCGGTGCTAAGCCATACCACCTGTTGTCTTCAACTTTTCTCAACACTCACGATCACCTGAGCGCCGGAATTCTTAAAATGCCAAAGATAAAATATGTAATCGCATGAAATAGGGAGTGATCGTGAAATTCACACGTGAAATTCGTAATCGATATGCGAAAAAACTCAGGCAAAAGTAACTTGGTACCTATCCGATGGTGTACTGGCAGGCAGGTAGCCTTGAAAAATTCTGTCAAGAGAAAACTACATACCAACATTGTTCTCGATCAATACAAAACTGCTTGAGAAAAATGAATGACCTGATGAATTTTGTCAAGTGAGCGAAACTTTACTTGCTGAAAATAATATTTTGGCAGAAATTATGGGCTACCTTCGAATACCTCGGACTCGTTTATTGATCCGAAGGTTACAACATTCAGCATGCTGACCGTGTATGTTAAGAATGAAATCGAAAAGATGGCTTAGTGATCTCATATCAAACATTCATGATACAATTTTTCTAAAATGTAATTTCCAAACAGTAACAAACAAACCACGAGTTTATGAATGAAATGCAGATCGTGATTTCCAAGCAAACATCGATCGACTATAACGTCAAATCTATAAATCCCGCCTTCTTGGACGGGAAGCAATGTTGCACAGTTCGGTCATATGCTTATTTTGGAACTAACAGAACATAGTTACCGGCAATTTTGATCGCTCGGATAAAAAATCCCGAACATTCTAATTTTTATTTCCATAGTGTATGTACACTGATATCAGGGGAAAAAAGAACAATCGAACTTTCCCTTTCTAAATGATCATGGATTCTTTTTGGACTAAAAGAAAGTGTCTCTTATCCAACTCCAGGTCGGCTATTGCATCATTAAGGCTAAATTTATTCCAAAACACATCACACCATACGAACTCATTCATTCGATAGTAGAACAGTTCAAAGACAGTGTTCACAGGCCATCCTAAGCTACCCAGGAGATATGGTTGTTGATGTTGATTTTGATCGATTTTACAACGTTGGTGTTTCAATCTTCTGTGATTAATTGTAATTGAATTTAATATCCGTTTGCCTAAGGCAACCACCGACCACCGGTTGGTGCTTCCGTCTACTTTCGTAAGTTGCATTATCCCTCCCCCGTTTGGTCATGGTCAATAGACTTAACTGCATCGGCAGAACGCTGCTGTAAACAATGTTACATAAATAAGACTTACCGTGAATAATTCACTCAATGATAACGGGTTATTTTAGTAACCGAACTCAATTTGGTTCGACTAGTGGTAATATCTCCAGTTCTCTCTCTCTCTCTCTGTTCTGGAGTGTACCAACGTATCACTGCATCTCCCCTACACTTTTCATTTTAATATTAGCAACCTAGCACGTACTCCGTCACAACGAGACTGCACCTTGACGTGGTGTGACGGCTTGCGTGTCTCCATGACCCAACGAGTTAGACTGTGTTCCGTGTGTTGGTTACAGCAGCATCTTATCTTTTCCCACCTATGCGGGTGCACTCCCAGTTCCCCTTGGATATTTACTTTTTATGGAGACGTGCAACTTTGGGGAAAAGGAAGCGGCCAGTGAGGCTTGCCTTACTGTTCAACGACGATGATGATGATGATAATGATGAAATACAAATAAAATATGCTGGTGACTGGGACAAAACCTGATAACAACTCGCAGTTCACGGACTTAGCTGATTATTTATCTTCCACGACTCAACAAACCGTCTTCCTCCACTAATCTGTCACTTAGTATACCTGAATATAATGACATTCGCCTTACACATGCAAAAGTAGGTTGGATATCATCCATGAAAAGTGACAACGAGATAGTTACTAAAGTTATACAGGTGAAGTATATTAAAGTAGTCCGATTACGAAATCTCGAGCGGATCAAGAATATCCCATAATACATTCTTAAAGGCAGTATTCACCTTTTCATATTTCTTTAGATTCTTTGCAGGTCCTTCAACATTTATGGAAACGGTTTGTTTAATCATATCATATCTCTTATTCTTTACTATCCCCTTGTCATTTCTGTCAGCTGCGGAAATCACAATCACTATTTTGTGGTGGTCCATTAAAGTAATATCACGAGCCGGTGATACACCTCCGTGGACGTCAAACATTTTCACAATTGACAAATGGTTGTCTGACTTGTTGTACGCTAATCTTATCCGGGGCACGTCTTCTGCACTCATCAAATCGAAATTCAGGTCGGACAATTCCAGAACAAGTGTATGCCGAATGTCAGTCAATTCTTGTCCGGGAAGATATTGTTTTAATCCCTAATTGGTCAGAGGTAACCCTCCAAATATTTCTCATTAGTTTTGCATAGATTAGCAGTACCTAAACCCAAATAGCATAATCAGCCATAAAAGCCGTGATCCCAAGAATGAATTACTGAACCGTTCGTACTCGTGTCATACAAACAAGATTCTGGTGGGAATTTACAAAGGGAGTGTTCAAGAACATAGATGAATGGACACAGCGGTACTGGGCACGCAGAGTTCGAGATCCATAAAACCGGAACGTTTTATTGTCCTCATCTAATTCATCTTGTTTAATTCCAGTAGTTAATTGTTTTAAGATAGTATTGCTTGTTCGGAATGTTCTTTTCAATTTTTTCCCGTTCAAAAAAGAAGAATCTGCGCTCAGCAGTGATCAACGAATAGGTCGTTATTTTTGATAATGACAATGCTGATAAAGAAAATGGCTAGATTGATAGACAGTAACAACTGAGCTACTCGGATTCCCGTACATAGTCCGTGTATAAAGGCTGGCGATGAGATAACTTTTCAACATTTTGATCTGCGGATTTGACTAGACTGTCCAGATCCGGGTCAAAGCCGTTGATTATTCAGCATAACAATCCAGGATGACACGGCACATGTTCGTTATGGCCTTCGCCAGACCACAGACAGGTGCGCACGAACGGACCGATTTCTATGGCAAATGACGACTAAAGAAAGAGAATGGATTAGCCGTAACGACCTCGTGTGGTCAATGGCTAATTTCAACAGATTTGGTCACACCTTTCGTCGGATGATTCATTTCGTCACAACTGAGATAGCACACCAAACGAAGTGCGCTAAAACTGACAGCCAGCTGCTAAAGCAACTGTTGTGGCAAGAATCTACAATCAATGGGCTTCACCAAGTTACATCAGCATCCGATTTTGATTCTGTCTAAAAATTCCTACACTGAATGCCAGAGATCATAATCCGACAAAGCTAGAATCATAAAAATTTTTCCTCTCAGTAGTATGTTTCGCACATGGATGGATGAACAAAATTTCCCCGGGAGCACACGACCGGTTTCGCGGTTATTGCCGCTCTTCAGGTATGCGTACTCGGTATTCTTCCGAAATATACTACTGAAAAGAAAAAACTATAATCGGGCTTTGTGTTCCCTTTCTGAAGGTTAACCTAGCCTGACCGACGAAACTCCTTCGACGAATCAACATGTGATTCTTGGGTGGACTTTTTATCCAATCACGTTCCTAAGGATTCAAATGAGATTCTAGTGAAAAACTGGTATTATAAACTCCGTCTTATTTGGGTTCCTCGGCATTACACAGAAACCCCGATGCCAAACTGGGCGAATTGAAACAACGGGAGATGAAAAACAGCTATGAACCATAGGAATCGACCAACGGCGTGCAGAAAAACATCTTAGAAAAGTACATACGACAAACACTTGGACACAAAAAAATTCGATGTCCGATTGTTCTCAGAAAATATGTATTACCATCATCCGTGTCTGTTTATCATAATCATCATCATCGTTCAGCGTTAAACAGCAAGACAAGCCTCACTGACCGCTGCCTTTCCACAGAGTTACACGTTTATATAAAAAGAGTGGATATCCAACGGGAACAGGGAGTGGACCTACACAGGCGGGAAAAGATAAGATGCTGCTGCAGCCAACACACGGAACAGAGTCTACCTGTACAAACGCACGTGTTTTCAATCATTCTGATTCCATAGAAAATGACAGCACGATCGCCACTGTTCACGGTTCACTGCCATATCCTTCAGTGTCACCAGCCAGCAAGTCGATGAGTCTTTCGGACCCCAACAACGAAGACGCGAGACACCTAGTTAGCCTAAGTTCACTGTACATTTTCTCATTCCGCGTTGCCACGACCAACGAAGGAAGCTCGGGAGTGGAGGTAAATATGCCTATATCCGAAGCTCGGGCAGCTTACGCTGGATTGAAGCACTTGTGGCGTCGGCCTGATACTTCACTGAAGTTGAAAGGTCGTGTGCACTGTACTGCAATGTGCCCAATTCTGTTGTACGTTTGCGAGACATGGAGTATGCGTATGGGCGATGTTCGTCGGTTGGAGGTTTTCGAAAACCGATGTCTACGTAGTATCACTAGGATTGGATGGAGTGACCGGGTGAGTAATATTGAGGTTAGGAATCTGGTGTTGGGTGCCACTTCTGAGAATAGCTTGTTTCAGCGTATAAAACTTAGGAGACTACGCTGGTTGAGTCACATGTTGCGCATAACGAACACTCGTCTACCATATATTGCCCTTTTTTGTATTTCTCCTAGGGAATGGAAGAGGCCATGTGGAGGCCAACAGATGACGTAGCAACGTGGGATGAGAAAATGTACAGCGAAGTTAGGTAAGGTAGGTGTCTCACGCCACCAGTTTTCGCGGTCATTCCTAAGGCTTATCGCCAACTGACGCTGCAACTACCGACGCATCCTATTCATTACTTTGCAGTTAGGCAGCTCGCGTTTTTGCTCCATTAGACTTGGCGACGCTTGCGAGATCCAGTGTTTTTGGCGAATGCCAGATCTAGGACCACAGGCGAAATCTGTTGCCAAATGCATACCCTGCTTAATTTGATCCCACTGACCGTTCACATTGCTGCTCGTCGAAGTTCTTAGTCCTTTAGATAGTTTCTGTTCGCAGCTGTTGCGAACAGCCGAATCAGACAGACGTTCGACAGCCAATCGGATTTGTGGCCTGCGTCGATGGCCATTCAACTGCAGCAAAAATTGCATTAAAACTAACGCATGGTCCGATTCCGAACAAGAGTGAAGAGGTTATCGTAAAACTCGTCTTTCTCCATGTCAGTGCTGCAGTCTGTTGGAGTGTATGCCGAGATAACAAATAAACTACGCCTAACATTACTATCCTTTCGGACGCCGACTGATCCCTGCAGTCTCATGGCACAAAAGAGACTGTTGACTGGGATCCAATCTAAAAGGGCTGCTTCAGCCTTCTCACTCAAGACTATTCCTACATCACGTTGACCCACAGCTTGAGCTGCTTCGTCTCCTGAAGTGCAAAGAAAATATCTTGACGAGATATTTAGCGCAGTCAGCTGAAGTGCTCTACTCGAATCCCGAACTCATGTTTCACTCACGCAGCAGACGTCAATCGAAAGTGAGTCCACTGTCAGAGCCAAACACGCCTGTTGGCCAGCCTGCATTAAAGTGCGCACATTGAAGGAACCCAGATACAGAGGCTGACGAGGTTTGAGAAAATGTGAAAACCACCTACTACACTACTTGACAATAAACCGTTGCGAGTATCGGGCGTGTTATCAATGGAGATACTATGGGTAGGCAGAAGGAGGAAACAGACTGGGTTGGAAACAGAAGAGACAGGTTGAATAAAGAGGAGGGAACTTTGAGCAGTAGCATACTTATCAGTAGCCACCTCCAGCCCACTCGATGCAATGGGTAGCGCGGTCCTGATTATCCTGCGCGACGACCGATGCAGTATGGAATTATTTGTAGGCGTGTAACTCATGGGGATTGGTGGACGGGTGCTGCTAGGGAGTCCATCCGCTAAACAGAAGAACGATTAGGGTTCTCAACCAAAGCCTTTGGTTCTCACAAGAACCAGACTGCAAGGCAGCGGAGTATGTATAGCTGAGTGGAAGCCCATCTACCTGGATCAATTATTCTTCCGCTTGTTTTTCCGACTGAGCTGCTAACTCATATCAACCCCCAACTTCGAGGAGCAGGAGACTACTTCGTCAGGCCTCTACCCATTGACGTTCCAGGCATGATTGGATCTTCGGCTTGAGATAAGCCATCCTGTATAGCTCGTTGGATCATGGAGCCACGCAAACCGTCACACCACGTCAAGGTGTAATCTCGTTGTTCAGGAATTCACAGAATTGGTGAATTGGCTACAACGGTTAAAATGTGATTACGAACGTTCAATGGAAACAATTCATTCAACTTCTGTAGCACGACACCGGGGAGCCTTCAAACCAACGTGTAGTACAATAACACAACTAACGCAGATCAAAACACTTGCTAAATCGTTATTTGGAACAAAGACCGAAGCAACTTGTGTACGATATTCCTATTGGGAATCAGTAGAAGAGAAATCGATTCGAAACGACTTCACTTACCTCGGTAATCATATCTATTTGAGCTCCATAGTGTAGCAAAAGTTCGACCACGTGAATTTTTTGCTTTTTACAAGCAATATGCAAAGGAGTGAATCCGTTCTGAAGTTGGACAAAAACAATGACAAACAAGTGGATAAACTGATCGGTGAGAGCAGAGAATAATTATACCTTTGTCTGGAACCTAACACGAGGATAAGAGCAACGCGGCGAGCAGATAATATGACAAAGTATTATGACAATTGTAGAACTAGTCCATTTTTCGCCACTGGAGAATTCCCGGATAACAATGACGTAGAGGAGCAGTTCGAGTAGTGCGAAAGTTGTATTCACCCCTTCGTGCACCCTGGAAATAGTGAGACGTGCTAACGTTTCGCTGTACTGAGATTTTTTCAAAACATTCTGCCAAGTGAATGAAACGAAGATAACAGCAGGTGAACGACTAGCGTCACCTGTGTGAGGCGTTCCGCACTGCTATCCTTAGGTCACGAGCCCGACAGCACTTGCTTCAGTTAAGAAGTCAAAGATCGCGATGCTCCAGGTTCTGGTCAGACATCCATCCGTCTATCATCCACACCGTGATGGCTGATGATACTGAGGTTACTTAGGTCAAATGACGGGCATTGGAAACGACAGAAGAATCCCGGGCGAAAGGAGGGGTCGCATTTGACGCAACAAAGAAATCGCGCTTGATATGGTTCCGATGTTGTCCGATACGAAAAAATAGAGTTTACTTAGGAAAATCGGAAGGATACGGCAGTCATGAAGACAGGAGAAATGAAAACAGCAAAGAAAGTCCAAGACCAGAAGATCGATGTGGAGTTGTGAGGCACTGAGATAGACGATGAAATACAACACTGACTGTAGAAGATTATTCATCATCTCGGCATAGAATTGAATAGATAATGCTCACAAAACGAGAAAAGATGTGGTGATTATGATTTCGTTTCTTCGCATCGACGTCGTTTTCTGACTGGCACGTACATGGGCTATCTGGCTGGGCAGACTAGATGACATGAATAACTGTTTCCTTAACGCTAATCGAGCCTTTGTTGTCGGACGCTGTAACAATGCTCTGATTGTACTTCCTGAAGAATCGATTTTTAATGAGGGCAACGTTCGGTTCATTTGAACGAGCTCAGTGTTCAATACGGTAACAGACAAGTTGGGAAGAGATTCAAGGCACAAAATAGATCTGAACATATTCGTGCGTGGCTACTTTGTTTTTTTGGATACAAATGAATTCTATGATATGAAATTGGTGCATCAGCCATCAGGAAGTATGACGTTCACACACGGCCAATCAGGTGGGCTCAATCCGATCCACCCGAAGTGCGATCACGTGATCGGAAGACGAAGCACTTTGCAAAGTTATGTGTTGAGCAGACGAGAAAAAAATCTGAACTTAGACACACCATTTCTAGATGTCTGCCTCTTTTGTTCTTATTGAAACAAGCTTTCATGAAGTGCTAGCTCGTTGGCAAGTATTTTTAGTTCATCACATCTGTCATATTACAAATAAACCGTTCGGATCCGCACTTCATAAAAAGGTCGAATAAGATGCTTACATCTGGCAATATTTATGTTCCGTTTACACTGATAATCCGGATAAAGGGGTGATCCAGATTTCAAAGTTCTCAGGAGCAAATTGTCCAAAAATGTCAAACCAATTATGAACTACTCTTTATTGTTGTTTCCAGAATCACAATGGAAAAAAGAGAAACACGTAAACTTGTACCTCTGTTCAACGTATTTCGTGAAGACTATTTCTGTTTAAAGAAAAATAATCCAAGAATAACCCGACATCGAAGCACATTTGTCAACGCACACAGTGACTTATTGTGTGGAGCGATCCAATGGTGTGTAGAAATGACAGCGCTTATCTGTTGCATATCACTGTAGTACGTCGAGTGGAAATTTGGCGAACTTTTTGTAATATCCCAAAACGATGAGATTCAAACTTGCGGGGGAATTTCAGACCGATTTGTGCTATTTAAAGAATAAACCAAATGTTCCTCACGAGCAGAAAAGTGCACGTTCAAACAGACAACAACAGACTGAACTAACACTAACAATGTATAACATGACAGAAGAATACGAGAATTAGTTAGCTTGGTCGTTTCGAATAAACCGACGTCCGACTACAGTTCACGTGACCGATAAACTGCACACATAACAACTTAATAAGGAATCACAAATCGGATGTGAGTAACACAATGATGTTCGAAATGCAGAGACGTTAGATCGATGCCATGACAGAGGTAATCGGAAGAAGAATTTCTAACACATTTTAAACTCTTCACATTCCTGAGTTCAATTTTATCACGCGAGCAGATTATATGTTAGCTACCGCGACCTTAGGGGGATGAAGAGAAGCTTCACAAACTTGAAGCACATAGTTGATATTCCGGGCGGGGGAGATTGTGAAATTATCAACCAAAAATGACACGTCATGGTGCAATACATCAATAAGTTCATGATCATAGTTGCGTCAGACATCGAGGGTGTCCAGCCCGGTTGTACTGTTGAAAGCGATTCAGCAAAAAGAGGAAATGAGGAATAGCAAAGAGTAGCACCATCTACAAAGATGTTGACCCAGTATTACGTCATGGTTTACAGAGAACAAGTTGAAAAGACGGACGAAGTGATCCATGAAAGTGACAAGGATAAGTGGATAGTGTAAACTCAGAGAAAGCGATAACCAAGATAGAAGTTCCGGGGAAAACAGAGAAGTAATTCGGAATCAGTGGTGTTATGGAACATTCGCTGCATCAGATGGATACCTTTCCAGTTGTCCGGAGCCATGGATGTGTTCTGGATGCTCGGAGGGGTAGAATGAATGACTGCATAAAGCGCGATACACGGCATTTTGACGTCTATTCTTGAGACCACACCTCCCCTTTCCCTCGTCCACCTCGAAAAGCATTGGAAAATACTAGTAACCTGTTTAGGATGATCGTAAAAATTCTAGAAGTATGCATGGACCATGAGATCGGCTTTCCCAAGGAGCTGGGGGCAACTGCGACCCGGAGATTCGCAACCGCAAGGACACGATAGACCCGGCTGAGTGCTTTTTCAACTCCTAGGTAGCGAACGATTAAAAAAAATGAACTAGGTGGTAGTTAAACAATAGACGAAGTATGAGCTTTGCGTCCACATTGGACACAGTGAGTGCAACTAGTTGTAGGAGTAGAGATGAAAGCTATTGCGTAACAAGAAACGTGAATGAGAGAAAAACTTGATAGAGCAATGCTCCATACTTCGTTTGGATGATTGGATCGCAAGTGAAAGAGGAATAACAAAAGATGAGACTGTTTTCCAATTTGGCATGTGATGCAGAAACAGGGATTGACAACAGAAACGACAACAAGATCAATTCCAATAAGCCTCGTTAGGATGGTTCGTATTTGGGCAGGCGTACGGAAAAAAAGGAAAATCGCAGCGAAACATCAAGATAACATAATCCGTCAGCGGCGAGATGACAGATACAACGTGGCCGAAAGGTGGAATTCTCCAGGACGAAAATGATCCAGAAATATGAGAATCGGGCAAATCTCAATCTCCAACAAATAGTAAGCCTGAGTGGGAACTAACAGAGCGCCGACTAAGCTAGAGGAATATATGACCATCGTAAGAAGACATTGAATATCAGTGAGCAATAGATAACGAGAACCAACAGAGTAGGGTAAATCGCGGGAATGAACAGGGATAGAATACAAAATTGAATGTTAGAAGGAGCTAAAAAATCCGGCGAATTGCGAAAGTTACAAGTGGAATACGGATTATTTTTTTCGACCGAATTGGACGACAATCTGCTTGGTGAGTTCTCGAATGCATCGTTTAGTTGGAATGAAAAATACAACAGAAAACGACGTATCTAAAAGCAACGGGATTGTGGGAAAGAACTTACCAGGGCTCGAGCGTTGATGTCACATCGGTTGTCGAGAAGAATACGCGCTACATCGCTGTTACCACAATGAGCTGCGACATGCAACGGTGTAAGAAGATCCTAAAATTAATTTAGGAAGAACAGAAGAAAACCAAAGGAATATGATCACTTGGTAAAATCGAGAAAGAGAAACAAAAATTACCAATAAAAATCACCAAATAGTCCAGTAAATTTCCAAAAGCCTATTCTTTTAAAAACGTTAACATTGCCGGCCATATTTTCATCACATTTGAGCAACATTACGAGAGTAACGATATTTCTTCACAGTTAGTATTCGACTTCTCCCCTCTGTGAAGAATATTCAACCAATTAAGATTCGCCAGTATATGTCACGGTGATATCATAGATAGCAGAAGATTGGTAGAAATAGAAAAAACCTTTGTAAAAGCAACAAAAATGCACCTGATACTTAACATTTGATGAGTAGTATCTTCCATAGTCGTCCCAAATTCTGTATTCAGTTCTAGATAATGAATAGTGCAAAAAACAGCTCGGTGTATTCAAAAAAACCGTTGCTGAAATATGAGTACAAAAAATCATCGATCTCAATCGGATACGAATTCAGTCAAGCGCGGGACTCACGCTTCAGGACCACGTGCATTTTTTTACTCTTTGTGAATACCTACTGGAGTCGGAACTTTGGCCAATTATATCCGTACCTACAAGGCTGTATTTCTAATCTAAAAAACTACACACATAAACACACCATACGCGACACCTCAAACTTCGGTCGGCTCAGATTCGTTACCGATGTCCATTGATACAGCAAATGACATAATTGTCATTATTCTGTTGTTAAAGGGAAAAATTCGCGTGTTCACCACGTCCGCATTTTTTGTGTTACTCTCATTATTATTAATGCTGTTACATAATACAAGCCTATGTATGAGCCTAGTACCACCTTTAGATTGAAGACGATTAGGTGAATACAATGTGGGAAAATAGCAAACGAACGGACTCATTTGTTTGTTTTCGGGTAAGCCCACACATTACGTCAAGTTATTGCTCTTCCGCTGCGACATCACTGACTGTCTATCATAGCTCACATACATTCGAGGGTAATAAATGAATGGATGTTTATTGATTGCGTAGGCTTACCACTCAGGTGGTATCAAGTTAACTTTTGTGACACTTCGTTCGACCGTGTAACGAGATTGCTTAGAGGCTGGAATATTTCAGAAACGAGGCTAAAGTCGATGGAGAAAAGGTAGACAACAATTTCAAGCGAGATGCAGGTGGAATTCCACGAGGAAAACCGTTTTGATCACTACATTTAATGAACAAAAGTGGCATATTTTGCTCAAGACTACCGAAAGTGCAGTAAGATCTCGTACAGAGTATAGCCAGTTTTGTAGTAGTGACATTTACCCCAATAATGGGCCGTGAGTACTAAACACAATCAGATTTCTGTTCGGTCAGATCTATACTGTTATCCGGGTACTGAGTCAGAAATTCGGACTGCTATGGTAAAGACCGATATAGTAACTCGATCAGGAGTCTCTAAAATCCCTTCCAGGCAAAAAAAAAGAAAAATTAAAAGCTAACACAAATCGAAATAGGCTGTTCATAGGAGACGAGTAAATAGGGATAGCTGAGGTAGCACCAGCGATGTAGAGTTCATTGAATCGAACGTTAGTTTTGAGCCAAAAAAGTAAGAATACTTGCAGAGTGCACCGTGTTACACAGCCCAACGCGATGCAAGAAAACTATTCACCAGATGGTTGGAACCATTACATAAAAAAACGTTTAGACGACAAAATCGATTAGGAAAGTAGCTGCATTTGAACAACTACTTTGTCCTCACAATTTCTTTCTGCACTGTATTTTGTGCGCGCTTTTATAGGTCAATTTTTCGAAATCCCGACTCCACGATGTTCCGAGGTGGTAACGAAAACCGGAGCATGAAGGCAGACGGACAGAAAAAAACTCAACCTGAATGAACTAGTTACAGGGATAATGAACCTCTATGGGAGGCTGTAGTAACTTGAACGGGAAGCGATGGAATGGCTGTATTGTACATGACAAAAAAGTATTTTGCCCAGATCTCTTGGAAGCCATATGCTTTGTAAGTTAGACGGAAAATCGAATGACAAAAATTTGCTGAACTGAACAGCCCTGGATTTGGGACTTTGCTGACGTTTTCAGCGAAAAGCAAAATTTTCTTTTTCAGTGCACATTTCCTGCAGTTGATTTTGAAAAACGTCAACTAGTTGCCAAGACAACTAATCTTTGTACTCTTGATACCAGCGCACTCATTCGTTTTAATAACCATTGACTTCTTTTTATTAAACAAATAACAATGAACATTAATTTTCGAGAAGGCAGCGGCCACCAAAGGCCTACCAAGTGGGGAAGTTGACCGGCGGTGCGAAGATTCGGACCCGGGAATTTAGGACAGAAACGCTGTGAAGTTGATCACATCGACACAGCCGATCGTTGAGCCTTCCTATGAGAATCGTTTGTTAAATGCGAAAAATTTAACCGGAAATAAAGAGATATCATTCTCTTGGTATCCGGCCAGCGATCCTGTAACCGCACTTGGGTGAAATTCTGCAGAACATTTTGTCTCCAAGTAAACCATGTCCGTTCACCGGTTCCGTTTCCTATTCGGTCGACCGTTAAATAATCAACGTCGGACAGTCATGTTATCTGCACTTGAAAAGCTTTCCTTTGCGAAAAAATAATCTAAATACTTGATGAACCTGAGTGTACTTTATTTTTCCTCTAATGTCTGGGTTTCACATTCTCATACGATCTCGAAGTCATACCACACACCAAAAATACGGAAACTGACTTGCACGACGATTGCTGATGAACGATCCCAACAGATGCATGAACCCTAGGTGAAACTGAGACAATATCCGGACCAAACGACGTAAGAAGTGTATCGAAAAATCGATGCGCCATGTATTGGTTTTTATTGTGAATGATATAATATTAATAACACAGCGTTGTTGGTAGATGTAATGCGCCAACGTTTTGCATTTGATTGTAAAACTTGCCTTGAGAAAGACTACCCACGGTAGTCGAAACGTTGGCGCATTACATCTACCAACAACGCTGTGTTATTAATATTATATCATTCACAATAGAAACTGAGACAAGTTCAATCCGATCGTTAGAACGAATCGGGTCTGTTTGATGTGGTAACTAATGCCATAGAAAGATGGCACATGATTCAGTCATCGTTGGGGTAAGCACCGCTAGGCTAGGAATACCATATTCAAGTTAAATCAACTGCCGTGTTCATTTGTGGTGTCAAACAAATTCACTTTGTCAACTCTCCGTCCAATTTGATTTAATCATAACTCAATCTTTTGAGAGAACACAACAATTCGAATCGCAATAGCCATGACAAGGAAGGCGGAGTTTGCATGATTGAAGCAGACCGAAGCCATACAAACGGATGTGTTGATCACATCAAATTATCGAATGGCTTTAAAATCATCCCTTTGAACTGACCAACTTCTGAATGAACCACTAGGCCACCACTGGATCGGTTCGATCGGTCGCGTGTAATATCCTCGCATGAAATCCGAGCGGGCACAGAATACCGACTGATCAGATTCCACATACAGGAGCACAAGTGCGTCACGCTAAATCGTACACGCTAACTCAAATCATTGCGTACTAGATTAGTAACATTCAGATTTATCCAACCGGGAAATGAGTGCTGAAAGTACGAATGCCGAAACAATAGATGCGGTAAGCAAATCAGTTGTTGCATTGGAATTACAAGTTAGCAAAATCACGGTCAAATTTCACAGGAAATGTGTACGAATTTGGGGATACCATAGTAAACCACTCGGTGCTTGCCAACTTTACTTTTGTTCATTGTTCGAAACTACTTAGGCACTTGTGAGATGATCGTCCCCCATCCGTTTCAATGTGCACGAACAAGACCAGTGCTAACCCATGTATTCACGAACTCGGGAACCAGTGCCCACGGAAATCATCTTGATTGCTAGAATTTCGTGATAGTTTCCATTCATTTTTTGTTCACTTTTATCACTATCGTATCGATTAGTCTATCGATTTTCGAAGTTTTAATCGTACAACTCATGTATTCAGTTTGAAGTATCCCTCCCGTCCGTTGACTTCACTAGCCCCGGATGCCAGTCTGGTAGTTCCAATTGGTAATACAAAATTCAGAAGAGATAACAATAATGGGAATCGGAATCTAAAAATACTAGTGGGACAATTGCCTACGCATTTGCCCACGCGTAGATGAGTCCGATATTGAGGGACCACACCCAGGAAATCGGTAACCTTGTGTAGTTCGATAACGAGATTTGGAAACGACAACTAATGACGCAATTAGTGCCCTCCGCTCAACGCAAAAAAAACCCCGAGCGGCAACTGATTGCAGCCTGTGCACTTGACCAAAATATTTCCTTGCTGATTGAATGTTTGACTGTTGTTCACAAATTTGACGAATCGGCAATCAGAAGAAGAACTAGCACTTCGTGATATTCTGTCCAATCCAACAACGAAATACCGCATGGAAAATCCGTCGTTAATAAGGTCATTTCATGATTGAAGCAAAATACCAGGTGGAAGATAAAATTGACAGGATATGAAAAGGAAATACCAAATCGCATTACTATCATGTGTGACGGCACCCTAGACCCAACCAAACAAAGTACGTCTAAATAACCATGACAACGTAAAACGATTCCCGTGAACATTGATGTGCTGATATTTCAGAAACTAGCAGATTTTCAAATATTAATATTGTTATTCAGTAAATGAATATATATTAAAAACTGTATGGCTTTATGTCAGAGATGAGAGACTTCAGAATATGCGTCAGTCTTTCTGATGACGAGGAAGAGTGGGGGGAAATAGTGTGCGTACGAGTTTCTGTCAGTTTCAGTTCTGAAAATCATCAAATCAACACCGAGATGTGTGTTACGTTACGAGTTACAATGTCATCTCGTTGTAGTGTGGGTGCAAGTGGGGCTAGTGTTAGTCTTAGGCAAATGTTGACTCATGTAAACAAGCTTCCAGTGCATATTTACCAACAATAGATAGACTCGGGGATAGGTGAAGTTGACTGAATCGTTCGTGTTGAGTTTAGAGAAATAGATAATCCGAGACAACAAAAAAATGTTCTGCGGTGTGTTGCACTAATTCGACCGAGGTCAAATTCACTCGACCGCTTACGTGGAACCGGCTGCTCGCAAGTAACAAAACTAACCAAAATAATAGTAAGCGGGCCAGGCTAAACATGGGGTACTCGTATAATTCTTGGATTACATAAGGCAAATCGGATCTCTTTTGTTGTGTTGAAGATTTTGCAGGAGTGGCCTGAATAGGTTACCCTGAACCTCAAAACGGCAGATGAAAATCTTCGATCATGTTTGCCTTGGGGCTTGTTTCGGCCCGGTGTAAAACAGCTGCGTCGATGATCTGATTAGCTACTACTGGCCCCAACCTGGATGGATGATGCTCACGGATGTAGATAAGGAACGACCGATCAAGGTGTCAGTGTATACTGTCCAACAGAAAAGTAAGATCAGGTAGATTGTCTTACAACCGCAAAGTTTGGACGCGAATGAAGCACGTGACCCAGCAGTATAGGATGCCAAATGGGTAACACTATTTAATTTCTTTTGTTATAACATGTCATCTTCAAGTGGCAGACAAATGTACGCCAGTTTTGTCTCTATCATGGTCTTTTCGCAGATTTTTGTGAGTACTTTTCATCATTTGATCAAATAGAAATTTGCTCTCAGTGGATACTTATAATACTGATAAGGCCACCAACAAGGCTTTTTGTTATCTTAGGCTGTATGAAATGGCAGAAGTGGACATATTGTCCAATCCATGTTGGCTCCCTAGGAATGTGGTGGCCGTTTTGCTACGTATTACAAATACGTCCAGTAATTCGCCCATGTTGCATTCGGGATCGAAACATAACGTGACACTTAATAATGTTCCTAACGGCGACCCCTATTGGTACAAGATCTCGTTTTCAACAAATATATTCGTTGAACTTGAAATGGACGTCCTATAAGCACCAAAAATAGCAACTATCAGCGATCTTTCAACTGGATAACAATTAACATTCAAATGTCTTCTATTAAGTCACACAAATAATTGAAAATTTTCCGATTGAGACATTATTCAGTAACGATCTTACATTCAGGTTCAATTTTTCAACTTGCCTTTCGTCGTTATATATTTAAACAACTCCAAGAGGTGCAATAACCATTCAGCCACGGGCATGATAGGAAGGGTTGTGTACGTCACAAATGGGCAATGTGCTTCGCGCCTTTAGACCAAATTCTTCTAACATGTTTTACGGAAAAGTACAATAAAACGGTCGTCTCCCGCAGTCGTCAGGTTCCACTGCAACAACGGGTCGACAACCACGACTATGTAAATTGGGGTGGTGCAAAACCTATTCAGTTTAGTTCTGACTTTTGACTGCTACCTGGCAACCCAATCTGTTCAAACAGAATAAATAACGAGGAATGATGAAGTACTGATTGAGTTGAAGAACTGTGTAGAAGAAGAAAAGTTTCGAATGCAAGAACTCCCCTGACTACGATACTGAACCATACCACCTATTGTGTTCAAGCATCGTCTGGAGGGATCTCGTGGACCCTAACCCGGAAGTCTAACTGGACCTACACGAGCCAGTCCGCTGGTAAGAGTCGCAAAAGGCGTCAATAGGCGAGGTAAAACAACGAGCTCGGGAGGCAGGTTTACGGTTGGGACTTCTGACCTGTTTATAGTGACAAATGTTTGACACGATTGACTGTTGTCTTTTTGTTTGATTTGCCCTAACTTCTATCTATCTGATGGATCCTGTCGACTACATTTAGATTTTTACAAAATTGATATGGTGTTTAACAGGAGCTATTATTTCACCAAAATAATTCATTCTATCAAGGGATACCCTATTTACACTTTTATTGGTTTGGGATATGAGCTACTTTCATTGATTCGCGATTTTCTGAGTTACTTCAACCGATCTCCTGTCAATATTGTCCTCAGTGTCGGTTTTGGGCCCGTTGCACTGATAGCACGTGTTAACCAAAGGAAACCTCCGATAGTCAACGTCTGTCGGCCACAATGAAGACCGGTAATTCATTCGAGCGTAAAGGTTATTGAATTTCATCTTAAAATCAAGCTGCTCGGTCTTGGTATTTGGATAACAGGACTGTGATCACTTTTCTCACATTCAGTTCCCAGACAGACCGGTAATGCAACATCTGAACTCAATAACAAAAATAACCATGTTCACGAAGAACTGTTAGAGGATTGAGAAGTTACATATTATACGACTCAACAGCTTTACTCCATACTAACAACTTCTGTAGCATTTGCCCAACGTATGGGTGACCAATCGCTCGGCGAATTGGATCAACTGGTAGTTGATTAGGGCCCACCGAGACTCACATACACATAGAGAGACACACAAACGCACACATACATGCAAGCGCAACCTCGTATCTTTTTGTTTGATTTTGGCAATAGATCAACCGAGAACTTGTTTTGTGAGATGAATTAGCACAGAAGATGACTATGACATCAATATCTTGGTGGGCAGATATATAAAGTTAGTGAAAGTTTACTCCTTGCACTCTAACGCACCGAGCGGAAGACAAGAAAAGAAAACATTTTGGCACTGTTTCGCATAGCCGTGGTTGTTGCTCGCGTAGCTGAAATCAGATGAATTGGACACAGTCGATAAAATGTGAAAAAAGAGGTCACACCGAATGAAAACAATTAATCACACCTTAGTTGACTTGTCGCTGTGGTACCCCGATATCTATACGTCAATCGGGAATAGCATAGCAAATAAGGGTATTAGCGTACACATATAAAAGAACGAAAGACAAAACGAACAGTTTCACGTCTACTACTCACCCCAGTTTTATCTTCCACACTGGCCCCACGCATGATCAACAGTCGAGCTACCTCTTCGTGATTACCCTGGGCAGCCATATGGAGAGGAGTGAGACCATTCTGTGGACGAGAGAATCAAGAAAATACGATGCAAAGACGAGAACAATAAGGAATAGAATTTTTAAAAGGATTTGAAAAAACGGAAGGATTGATATGGAGAAGAAGAAAATCACTGGATTAGTACTGAGCGAGCATCGTTAACCGTGATGACAGCATCAGAATCTATTGATTAGTAACACAATCGAAATCTTTTATATCAGTGTTACCCATGAATACCACACGCAGAATGTGATTTGCAAGGCAACGATGAAATGTTGGATAGAAAAGAAGATGACATCAAACATTTTGTCTGAGTGAAGATTGATAGCATGTCAGTTGTTCCATTTCTGCCTACTTTGAACGTTCCCACAGATCCCGAAAAAGTGCATGGAATAAGAAAAATATATATCAACTGCATCAAACTTAGCATCTCAATTTGAAGACTATTCGGTAATTTCGCCATCAGAAAAGACACATCACACATATTTACATCCACACGGATTTGACAATGTCACCTCGACTGAAGATAAAAACCATTGGCGACCTAAGCCCGAGGCTCAGAGATCAGAACCTCGTGAAAGCCAACAATCGGAACGGAGACCGACGGATTCCAGAATTTTGAACAAACAAATACCAAAAAACGGATGGTAATAATTTGTGTGGATAAAGTAAGAAGTACAAATAAACCATTGATGAAGGTTTTGTGAACTGCAGACTGAGAATTGAACTCGCTGAGATTCAGTATTTTTCTTGTGATATACTCCACGCATGACTGGAGTGGAAGACGCGTGTTGCATAACTACCAGGGACCGTTACATTGCGGAAGGGGACCGGCAACTGTAAGTGGCATGGAATCATATAATATCCCAATAAATTGGGTTATAGAACCCAAAATCGTATGCTTAACCTCAATAGGCATTAAACTATAAGTACACAGAGGCGGACAACGTGAAAAGTGTGTCTCGATGCCGAGATCGGTCTAAAGCATTAGTTTAAACTTGATCGACATTTGTCACCGCAGAAGTGTGACAGGAACCAACTACATATTCAGTTTTCGCTTCGACTTAATCAAAACCTGACAAATAAACTGCACAAAAACGGTGCAAATGAGTGCTTTCCAAAAACGATTCTTGATGTTGTGTCAATGCGTAAACCATTAGGGTTAGTCAAAATCAGTGGTTCCATGGTCAGTCAATCCCTAACAAGAAATAGTCGCAAAATGAACGGAACTGTATTAAAGTCAGTACAGTAATCAAAATTCCATATAGTACGAACAAACAAATTGGACACAAGGATTCTTGATGGTCCAATGTGATTGGATGAAGTAGATGACAGCATATTGACGGCCGATTGGTTGTTAGGATGGTCTAAAAGGTAGACAATTGTAGATGGGGAAGGTAACATGTGAAACGATTTGCTCATGGATACACACACATGTCATGATCGTACTGTTGTACGAAATAAGCGGAATTGCTATTGGCCAGTGTGAACGATTCACTAGCCCATGGGTTGTTGACTGGATGATAATCGGCATCGTGTTGATTACGTAATCCCTGAGAGATATTCGACCATCCGACACAAACGATATCAAAACATTATCGGATAAGCACATATTATGCCTAGACTGTTGGTTGGAACGTGAAGCTATCTGGAGGTGATGTGCATTATGATCTACTGCACTGTTTAAGATCAGTTCGATACACCAAGCCTTAGAGAATACTGTCAGAAATACCGATAACCTACTATACTCATTGTGATCAACCGCTGAGTACACACACACACAATTGTGCGGTCTTGACAAAAAAGGGGAAAACAGGCAGTCGAATGCACTCTGGTGCTGTCCGATTTTCGCTGCATCCCCATGTCTGTTTAGTCTTCTTGAACTGTGCAATGCAACAATAACTAACAGTGAAGTTATGAGACCTGACACCAATGGGATAAATCAATGCGCTCAGGTGTACAGAGAAACGGTTTTATGATGAAAAACCAGTCTGTGTTTGAATTGAACACGGCTGGTTAGCGGTCAAAAACGGGGAATCAATCAGAATTGAACAACCAGACATGAGCGCCGACTGTAGGTGAACGAATAGGGCAATGAAGACCGGACACTTGCGAACGCGGTGATTCATCCTAACTCGAAGACACGAACACACACACACACACGTACACACGAACAGAATGCATGGAACACGTGGAGTGTATGGTAGGGCCGAGCTGAGTCAGCAACATTCGATGCGCGAGAACGATGAAGACTAAACCAGATGGCCCGAACAATCAATGATCCGAGAAGAATTTGACAAAAACAATTTACCACCCAATTGAGTGGTGGTAGAGCAAGTAGAATAGAATCAAAATCGAACAAGATTTCATCAGTCAATCCAAACTAGGAATCCTGATGATAGGCGGTAACAAATGCTTTCCGTGATTGATCACTTGATCAAATAGATCAGGTTAGTTGACAAAACGTATGATTGCGTAACAAACAATCAAAACCATTGCGTGATCAACCACATTCACTTAAGTCATGACAACTGTGACGATTTGTATTCGAATGCACGAAAAAGAGAATAGACCGCACGGATTGGTGGTAAACAACACATTCACGAGCAAAATGATATCACGAAGTTCGTAGTAGTAGAAGGAAAAAAAGTGAAAATAAGAAAATGCAATTAAAAAATTTTCGAAATACGATCAAACGTACTCGGGTTTTTGCACTCGGATTAGCACCCGCATCGATTAGTAACGATGCTAGGTCCGCGTGACCGGATCGAGCAGCACAATGCAACGGAGTCAATCCATCACGCGTGCGGCAATCGACCAAGGCAGACGCGGCCAGAAGTAGTTGGACCATTTCCGTTCGTCCCCATTTGGCCGCGATATGTAACGGTGTGATATTATTCTGTTTTTAATGAGAACGAAAAAATTACAATCAACAGATTGGTTGCATACAACTAACTCGCACATAATACCATCAATCGTGTTTTACAATCCCATGATGGGAAAAGCTAGCCAACGTTCTATCAATCCGAACTTCTCGAGACACCTTCCAAACCCGGTGAGGACAGAGATCGTCGTTTTGTAGTTACAGTAGAGAGATGAACAAACGTGAACTTGGATTGGAACAGACCGACTGGAATGGTAAACCATTTTCGGGATTCACTTATGCTAGAACAATTGCAAATACGATGAAACTGTATCGACAGAAAAAAAATCACTTTAATATTTCGTTCAACTATCAAAGACGAATCATAGGATAAAAAAGTGAGCTGAGAATAAGATTATGATTATTAATCGGCAGATAATAATAAAAAAATTAGCAAGTCATACAAAGGATAAGGGGAAAAAATTAATAAATTTGAGCATCGCGAATTGTCAATAAGCCGAAAATACACAATTCTTATTCAAGTTATACAATTTCGCCGATTCGAATGAAGGATTTACGAAAAATGAGCCGAGTCGATTTTGTCAACCGGTTTCGTATGCGTTCAGCAATTAAAAAAATGAATGAATGAATGAATGAATTGTTCCAATTAGTGGACAGTTCAACTAATCGCAAATTCCAGGCTTGGTACGTGTAATGTGCACCGTCCATGGTGCATCATTCACTTACTATTTATTGCATTGCCGGCTGGTTATGGGCACGTGAGTGGGACTGTCAAAATCAGTTCTCTTATTGTAGTTACATCCAAAAATTGTATACTATTCGAGTGAAAGCGAGGATTGAAATATCACTCAACAAGTCCAAACAATAGAACGTATTCAAAAAAAGAACAAACAAGCAAAATCGAAGTTCATCGGTCCAGACATTGAACGGGACTATTTTGACCTAAGCAGAAACCTAGACGGCAACTCATTGACACCCGGTTGATTATCACATTTGACCTAATGGGGGCCTAACGTGGACCGCATGCCACTCGAAGTTTCAAAGTGACCGTTACCGATTGGCACAATATGGTGGGATCTTGACGGCTATAGAGGATGAACCTTCCACTACACTTATTCTCATAAAAGAAACCTAATCCCATAAACGCTTATTTTAACGCAACTTTGCATTGGATTGATTCTGATGATTGCATAACAACTTCTGACTCCGCTGGACGGCTCGAACCCGTGCCGGATGGACGATCAATTAGTTGGGAATGCGCGAAGCCAGAAGTCCCAAGAATGACCACGTGATTCTGAGAAAATTCATTACATGCATTAGTGATAAACGTATCATTGTCTGCTATTCTTTGTCTACATGTGGGATCGCATCAAGCTCAATATTAGCAACAATGCTTCACAAATTGGATATTGAAGAATAATTTTTAGTTGCACAAAAATTTAGGTATTCACGTGATCGTAGACAAATTTAAAACCAGTTATTTTAAATCAAAAAAAAATTCCCCATGTGGCAATACAGTTTCTAACTGTTGTTGGGCCGTACATAACGTTTGTTCAAATTTCCGTTTTGGGCATAAATTAACGCTTGCCGAACCCGTTCATTCTGATCGATCAAATTGGTTTAGTTGGTAACTTTTGGGTAATTGGGTAGGTGGGGGGGGGGAATGACGGAACAAAAAAGTTGTCTACAATTTTTTTTGGGATAAATGTGTGCGTTATTCTGTCTGACTTAATGGGATCTATTTATGATACGACGGACGTTTAACCGCAATCGAAGGGCTATGCTCCAAAATCACTGAGACCCATTCTACACGGAGGGAAAAGAGAATTCACAATCATGATCCTGGAGTCGCATAGAATCACACAAGGTTTCAATAGGTCATATTTGGCAACGAGCAAGGCGACAGCGAGTAACCGTCTACCATCAAAGTAACCGCCGAATCAATAATACAAAATTTCAACTTTTTAGGTTGACTGATGCTAAATCCATCTGTAAGAACGATAATCCGATTGTGATGAGCAGCAACGAAAAGCGTATTTGGATTAACCGAACGGAAATATTCAAAATGATATCAACATAACCTGACGCACAAAACCCTTCAATGAAAATAAGATTGAAGGCTGCGTATAAAAGACAACCATAAAAGTAGCGTCTGGTTTGCGAATTTCGCGGGCTCAAAATACGCACATTTTCAATGATTCGAAAATTCCAAAACGGTGAACCTGTAGCTTAATAAAATATTGTATACAAAAGTTGAGAAGAAACAGCTAAAACATATTTGGGTTTAGGAAGTGCATTGATTTGTGCCTAATTGTGCGAAACAATCAGTCATGTCACTCCACATTATTCCCGGAGTGGAGGAACGGAAGTTCTGCGTGAATATTACCCTGGAGTTATTTATAACGAGCTAAGCAAGTCCGAAAAAATGATCCCGTTCAATATTGGAAGTACCATCATATATATATATATATATATATATATATATATATATATGGTGTGTGTGTACCTGTGTGTGTGTGTGTGCGTGTGTGAAGCCCTGTTTCAACATGTAACGTTAGTTCTTTAATACCCACTGAGAAAACAACCAATTGTCTCGAAAAACCGGCATAAGTTTACTAGGCTTTTGGGTATTGTTGTCGAAGTACGTAAAGGAATAGATGGACCACCCAATTAGTGTGAGTACAAGAAAAGAAACATTCTATGACAGCAATGCAGACTCAGCTGTATGGGGCGAGTTCTCACGGATGTTTGCCACGAGAATTACAGTAATTTCTTTTAGAATAAAATCCATAAACTTATTTCCTTTCGTGAACATGAATGTGGCAAAGAGGGAAGGAAGATTTTTAGGAAAACTTCTCTCTTTTGCGTGAAAAACTGCATACTCTAACATAATAATCCAGCAAATACAATAAATAAAAAAACAATCGAAAATCGATACTGAGCATTAGTCTAACTAGAATTACACTGAGCTAGCGATGCAATAAACATCGTCTGTAGAACATTCGAAAGTATTCTAATACTGTGATTCGACATGAAATAATATTGTTCAATTGGACAATATTTGGTGTTTTGGTGTTGACCGGACACCGAGACGGCCTACGGAACGAAAGTAATAAGAACCGGTGGCCACTGAGACGTACACAAGTACGAAGCTCGAAACTTTTCACTATTCACAGCATGTATTGATCCCCATCGACAGACCGATTCATTACCACGTCGTGACTCAGTGAGGTCTCACATGATACAACACTGAGACGCAAGTGTTACAACTATTTACTGATCATAATTGTTGGTTCATCATACATTTACATTTGATCTACGGCAGCACATCACTCCTCTGTCACTGTGCCCCTCCCTTCAGCATTGCAGCACGCCTCAGATGACGAAATCGAATGCACTGAACAAGGTGATCGTGGTACACTGTTGAACAGCACACATCCGCATCTGTTCAGGCGCAATAATCCAACATAATGGATTAGTGGAAAGCGCCGGTGTATCGATGAGTGTGGACGAAATCGGACAGAGCAACCTTGATTCAATCAAACCGACGGATTCCTGAAAGAACACAATTTTCAAGACTTATTGGGAAAACAAACCCAACAAAAATCGCGTGTAGAATACCAATTATCTGCAATCACAAGACAATTTTGTGAACTCTAGTCCAATCGTGCGTCCCTCGTACGAGGACGTGTCACTTGGTAAATAAATATAATCGACTAAAATTAAACAAACTAAATTGAGTTAATAATTGGCTCCAGTGGTCATCATGCGCATCGAAAAGTACTCGAACGTCATAACAAAACCAAAATAATCAATCCTACAACCGATTGCGTTCGTTCCTGTTGGCCGTAGGGGAAATAGCAAATCAGTAAACCGCAAATTCCCTATAAAAGTTTTCGATCCACTGAGTTTTTACGTAACTCTATTTCACTCTAAACTGAGGGATTATGGTTTTGGAACATGCTATTAGTAGGGTGAACCCTAGAAGCCACACGGAACGGGTTTTCCACCGTACGCGTGCATCGAACATAAAACGAACAAATTAAGCGGTAACTGATACCGCATCATTCTTACTGGGTTTCTCTGAACTCGTGTATATCATACAATCTATTTTAGATTTACGTGTGTTTTGTGTTACCCTCGCAAAATCATTCCACGGTTCATCGATTCGTGTATTTTTCCTCAGATCAGATTTTTCTATGATGACACAAGATGGGATTAGTTTATCGAAATCGTAACAAACAATCATTCTGATCCGGTTAATTGAAAAACCAACAGATCGAATGAATGAATACAAACTATCGGTAGTTTTTGAGTCATTCCGAAAAAAACAAACAAAATATAAATCAAATATCAGTACGATCTGAAGATGAACCAGATAGGTTTGAGGTCAACATATAGGTCATATCATGTGACCAACACAAGATTGCATAGTCCTATTTCGGTGAACCGGTAACTCTGATCATGAAACACACAAATGGTGAAATATTGTACGATCATTTTGTGTAAAAAGTACATACACGGAATAAAGTAGCAAAATGGACAACGATGCGATTGTCTTCGAATTTGTAACAAAACCTATTTAGTAATGACTTTCTAGAGTGAAAATACAAATAAATGTTGGCACAAAAGTTAGAATCATTTACAATCAGGAGAAAGGATAGAGTAGCAATTTATGGCAGCTATGTGGGACGCACACACCCGTGCACGCATCCTTGGAGAGAGAAAGAATTGTAGATACAACATAACAAACGATGAATTTTATCGCACATACATGTGAGCCAAGTGATGAATGGGCCGCTCAACGGCTAAGCTACTCAAACATGCCGAGATAATTGAATGGAATCGAATACAACAACAGTACAACAATTCTGTTTGTAACTGAGTACACAAGATTCAACCGTGCACCCACAAGCGTTGTACACAGAACACACGCGATAAAATGGTGCATTGTTCTACACTAATTCGACTAAATTGGTACAGTCCAATTGGTCTGTCATGTGCAATCGATATGAGCAGTGATTGGAAGCCTGAATCGAATTTGGTAAGATTGAACTACGTACGAATAAAGGAAACGCTGTACAAATTATAAATTCGACTCAACATGAGGTGTGAAAGTGAAAAGAACGAAAGCTGTCGTGAATGATCGTGGCCTAACGGGAATTCGGAAGAAACCGAACGAACCATATCAAAGATTGGTCGTTTCCAGGGGAAAACTAGTTACCAGAATGGTTATACACGATAACCAAAAGTTTGACAAATTATCACCTGTTTCAACTGTCTTGTCATTGAATAAGAGATGTTTACACAGAAAATTTTACATGGCAAATCATTTTTCTTTTCCAATATGCGGCAAATGGAACGCGGTTCGGATCCGATAGATTAAAGTTTTTTACGAATTTTTGTCAGACACGCTGTGTTGGATTACGGAAACGGTGACAGGTGTGTCACGTATTGCAACTACGCTAACAAATAAAATGACAGCTTGACGAGATAACTCCGGGCACATAGTGCGAGCGAGTGAATTTTTCCAAAGAAATATCAGTCGAAATAAAACACGAAATGTCTAGTCTGATCGATCTATACGTGATCTCATTCGAGTTAGCTTGAACACATTCTGTAATAACCTGAAAGCCATTCACAGACAATTGAAACACGTTTTAACAGTGCCATCTGACTGATGGAACACTGTTAATTCTAAACTGAGAAAACGAACTTAGTACGAGGTCACAGGCTGTCAGGTTTATACAGCACGTATCCTACATTGTCCGACACAATCATAGTCGTTCGTCGAAGGTAACAATCGGCACATTTGAATAAGATATTCCAGTTGGTATTATCCTTGGCAAAAATTTCATGTACATTAGCCAAGGTGTTCACAATCCGTATCGAGGCCAGACAAAAATCTTCACATTAACTAAATCCCAAGAAAAGGGGAATAAATCTTCGCGTATTTTCTTCTCGTTCGTTGTACTATCAGAACGTGTACGATTTCAACGCTCGCGAGTCCGGCCTTATTGGTTATGGTCATTTTTGTTTAAAATATTCCTTCTCGTGACACCTTCACCGATGGCAGTTTTCAGTCGATATATTTTCTCCCGGTCCTCAAAATACTTTGTTTTATTAATTTTCTTTTTATTAGCCTACACGGAACAGTCACGACCGACAGTGCAACATTCCGATCCGGTCTTGTTCTCGTACCGGCTCCGTGAGTGCTGATAATACCCAAATGATCTGGCCGATCTTCGTACGAACACGCGAAATTAAAAACGCGTCCGTAATGAAACGGAATGATTCAATCACTAATCTTCGAATCAACCCACGTCCATCTAACAATGGACGCAAGCGTTGAAAGCGTTTATTATGACTTGCCAGTTGTGTCAATTATGGGACACATTGTACATTATCATCCGCATTTGTCCCAATAATAACTGAAATGTACGAAAAGCATTGGTCGTGCTGGATCTTGGTGAAGAGTTTCCATAATTTGTCATTTGCAAGTGCAAGGCAAACGAGTGCGATCCAATCTCGTATCTTGTTTTTTCCTAGAACGACCCAATATCGGCTACGTTCTGTCCGATTAGCAGGTCAAGTTCTGTATGATGGAACTTACACACTAAGCTATGGATACTGGACATTGGCTTAGCGGGAACTAAACAATTGGCGGACACGAGAGCTAGAGACAACAAAAGCAAAACACCGAATCACTCACTGCCCTTGTCAACTTTCCTCTGAATATATTCTAACTTAACACTGAAGAAATTGAACATGAGCATATGCATTATTCGACATGATCAGTTAGGGGGAGTCAATTTATCGTGCACTGTCTGCACCTAATTCATCATCAAGAAACACGCGTAATTACTGTACGGTCGTCTTAATCGTGCCAGGAAGAATCATCAACAATGCACATCTAATGCGCCAGGACTGATTGTCGGTTACTAAGCTAACGGACTGGGTCCAGATTTTACGCTTTGAACTTAAAAAAAATTGCTAATTCGAGTGAGATTATTAGACTATTACAGTTCAATGGCAAAATTCGTTCCGTTAACTCTGAATTCCTGCTGGCATCCCATTCATTATTCGGTGACCGGTAGTCATTTTCAATTACCACGGGTAGCCACCCAAAACAAATGAAGTTGGAATCATTTGGTCGAGAAAAAGTTACTTAGGAAAACCGAAATATCGACCAACTATCAATTAATTTGATCAAATTGTGACTGATTAGTAAATGTTTATATGTCTTGCATTTCATGCGATGAGTCGATCTTTCGAGAAACTCCGAAACGAATTTAGTTCCGACATACCAAAAGAAAATCGCATACTGATTTTTGCTGTGGCGAACGCTTATCGGTCGAATGGCCTGTGGGTAAGTTTGGATCATCACTGATGATAAGGTTAGTTTGGCGGGATGAATGGGTTGACGAAATTAACATGACTTCATCGCAGTTCCGTTGGCTTTTAACTGGGTCAATGATTATAATATTTAAATAACGCATACGGGGAATATTACAACGAGAAAATGCATCAAATCGCGCACACATTGAGAAAAAAACCGAACCCCCCCCAAAAAAAACAATCGGTTATCACAGTTGTGCTTCCCAAATGAATCCTTCACCCACTCATATTCCTGGTTCAAAAATGAGACTCTGACGGCAACACATTCAGATCTTCCGAGTGTAGAGCGGAAATGATAGACGAGTGCCTAAAACGCATACCTGATGAGAAGCAGTAGTCATAAAAACCAAACATTTGCTTCGAAGATCTTTGCTTATTTACTTTGTTCACGATATGCTTGACGCTTAAATGTGCTGGAAGGGACATTACCTCACAGCCACCGGAAATCATCACACGCGGGACAGAGAGAATCGACAATCCTGAAGCTGGGACTGGCGTAGAATCACATCAAGTCCCCATAGGTCAAATGTGGTCGATCCGGGCAGCAGCAAATAAGGAGACAGTTTAATGAGAATGACTGGACAGTGAGACTAAAATAATCTAATAAATTTTGAGAAACGGAGATAGTTTGTAACAATGACATTGTGGTCGGTGGTCGGTGCCCACTGCCTGGATTCGCATGCAATTCAGGCAAGATAAACGTAGACATCAAGGGGATCGAAAAGGTTCTTTTGTTTGAAAATGGTAAAAACGATCGGGGTTGTTACCAACTACAGCCACGTGTAACCAAACACGGAAAAGTTTTACAATTCGCCACGTAAGCTGGAATTTGGAATTAGTTACCTACGCGGGGGCGAGAGGCAGACTTGGGTACAATTCTGCTAACGTAGCCGACATGATTGGTATGTATTGGATCTACAAGAACCTGGTACCAGGATTTCATATGCTAGGCAAACCTGTTCGAAATTTGCCTGACCTGAACTACTCCAAAATCCAACGGAGAATACTGACCAGAAAACATTGAAATTCACCAGCTTCATTTAAGGACAGTGATATCTTTGACGGTTCACTCCATTCCACTCCACGACAAAAGTGATTTGCACAAAATGCACAATGGATAAGAGAATATTTTTTTACATCAAAAATCGAAACTAACAAGGCGAGAGAGAGAGAGAGAGACAGCGAGCAAGACGGAAAGAATGGTAATACGGGTAGAAAAAATTTCGTGAATAATTTAACTCACTTTGGCTTGGAAATTCACATCCGCGCCATGTTCAATGAGAGGATGTGCAACATTAATATTCCCGTAATGTGCGGCAATATGAAGCGGAGTGAACCCGTGCTGAAAAACACATATGAATGAACGGGATCAATTAAGGATACATTTAACAGGTCTTGAAACTAGAGGTAAGAGAAACGTATCCAAAACAAAAGTGATCACCTGATGTGGGAAACAATCACATAGTGTGCGTGTGTGGGTGTGTGTGCACGGACTAAATTATGTCGGGAATGTACATTTCAGTTGTTATGCGACCGGTTAAAATAGCGAGCATTCCGTGTATAAAGGTTATTCTGATAAGTACTTTGTCGTTCATACCAATCGGTCAGTCAGTCAGTCAGTCAGTCAGTCAGTCGG